>JAAEAF010003047.1:0-124727 GCA_011037195.1 Triatoma infestans
CCTCCAAAGAAGCTTAGCACTTAGACCACGGCTAGCCCCATGTGCATCCTGTAGAACGCCTCACATCAGCACTGTATCATTGAGGAATGCCAGTGCTGAGGCGAGTGAAATTTCCGATCTCGCCTTCGGCTTCAGAATGTGGGCGCCAAATTTTGAGGAATTATGTGCCGAGCATAATGCACGCCCTCTCCAAGAAGGTGAAACGGTATATCATCCTTCTGGCCGCATTTCCAGCAAAGTGGGTCCGCAAAGTGACCCAAATTATACGCTTCTTTAAAAGGCAATGCCCTGTAACTAGGGCAGTAATAATTCTCCTTAAGGTGGGTTCACAAGGAGTAGTGAAACGGGCGAGAGCACTACTTAGTCTGAGCATGCGTTTACGACTTGCTTATTCAACTGAAGAACTCACGATCTTTTACAGTTCACACGGAGCTCTCGTCGGTCGTACGTTTCTCGCTCGTTGTTCAATCATGGCTGAACGTGAAGCTGTGAAAGTGTTTGTGGAATATTAATACATGAGTGGAGAAATCTTTTGAAAATTTCGGAATAAAAGAAAAAAGAGGCGTGTGTGGGTTCAGGACTGGGTGAAGAGGCGTGATGTACTCGGTGTCGCCAATAACATTTGCAGGGAGTTATCCTTGGAAGATCCAAATAGCTACAAAAATTTCTTTAGGATGGAACCAAATCTGTTTTTGATTTTGGTCAATAAAGTGAAACCAACGATTCATCACCTGCGCACTACTCATTTAATACAAGGACATGTTGTCACAAGCGGTCGTGCTCACTCCAACCAGCCCGAGATTTCACGCCCCGCCTTATCGAGGGCGGGCACGACCCCTACTCCCACTACTGATGGTTCACACGAGGTCGTGTTCACGCACTCGCAAGCTTCACTAGTCCGTGTGAACCCACCTTTAGCTCCACGCGTCTATAATGTACCTATAAGTTTGAAGAAATATGTTGGCAACGTTTTCGACAAAAATTGCAAAAAAACTGAAAAATCAAATTAGTAAAGTTGAACGATTGTACGATTTTTGACCAAAAGGTCCTCAAAGGTCTCCTCGATCTTGAATTGAGGGGCTAGCCAACCCTACGTCCACGCCGTGAGGACCGGGCAACGCGCTCTTTGAGTGCGGCCAACAGGGCAACGGCGGGCCTGGCGGCAACCCACCGCGGGCCACCTCTTTAGTGTACCCCCATCCTGCTTTCCCGTCCAACCCCATCCCTCACTTCCTCTATCGTGGGATGGGGGTGGATTAGCTGCCCCCTCAGGTAAGGGCGACCCTGCGAACATCCCAGCCCAACATCTTACACGGGGAACATACACAATTACGAACACACACACAACAACACGTACACGCACATAGTACAGACTTGTTAGTAGGGCCCAATCTAAGGTGTTACGCGTTCCTTGCCGAGGGATGGATGGCACAGGGGTACTGTGTCGATAACGGAGCCTCCGGGGTACCGGGCGAAACCCCGGAGTATTTAGCCTTGCCCGGCTAATGCGGGGCTCTGGTCGGGTGGACGACCCTATCCCTAGCTACTCGTGGGAATCACATGGGTAAGAAGAAGAAAAAATTAAAACTTCAGGCATGGATGCCATCGAGAACTGGTGCGACAGGCCATGGGAAGGGGAGAAACCCCATAACCAGCACAGCCAAAGCACCAGTTAGTAGATTCACGGTGACTGCCCAAGGCACAGATGGTGGGGTTCCCGGTCCCGCAGCCACTATGGCCACGGTGGAAACTGGCGTTATGCCAGGGACTGCCAAAGGCCGGGCCTGCGGGCCTGGGGGCTCCTCTGTCCAAAAGGCCAAGGCAAAGGCCGGAAACTTTAAAGCGGGGTCGCTAGAAGCGATCGAGAATATGACAGACAAGGACGTTCAAGCCGCCAGGCTGTCAGGGCTCTCCAGGAAGGAGCTCAAAGCTCGCGTTGAGGCGGGCCAGGAGTATCTTCAGGCCAAACGCCAGTTAATAAGGGAAAATTACCTTCAATGGGTAGAACGTACGACACAGGCGACTAAGAGGCCAAGGTCGGAGGGGGAATCCCCACAGCAGCAGCGGCCGCCCAAGAGGTTAAAGCCAAGACTGTGGAGAAATCCTACAGTGAGGCTTCCTCATCGGCGAAAATTGCCGTGGTGCAGAAGGGCTTCCCCGATTACCAGTTAGGCATGGATGAACTACAGGCCATCCAAAATGCCATTTTGGGGGAATACGACAAGATCCCAAGAGGCGGGCCGCAGGTCAGGTTGGCCAAATGTGCCCATAAACCAGGGTTCCTTGTCATTACCTGCGTAGGGGACGATAGTCTGGGGTGGCTGAGGGAGATTATCCCAAAGCTTAAACCCTGGGAAGGTGCAAGCCTCCAGACACTCGAGGGGAGGGACATACCGGGCCCAGAGACCTGTAAGGTCTTCATCCCCAACGAGGGGGGCAAGCAGGTTGAGGCTGAGAGGGTGCTCCATCGTTTAGAGGTGAGCAACCTGGGGCTGAAAACCGAAATGTGGAGGGTCTGGGGATGCTTACCCGTTGAGGGTGGGTGTCTCTGGACATTCTCAATGGACAGGGGGTCATTGGCGGAGCTCAAAAGGCTGAACATGTCCCCCTATTTTGGTTGGGGGCGAGTGACTTTTCGTCACAAGCTTCCGAAAAGCAAAAGCTCGGAGGAGGCCAAGGCGATGGAAGTGGAAGGAGATCAGCCACAGGCCGATAGCTTGGTGAGGGTGGACTTGCCAAAGGGGGGTCAGGGGGGGCTGGAAGGAGAGATGGCGGCGTTGCAGGCTGCCCTGGCCGTACTACCCGTAGGAGAGGGGCGGATAGAGGAGGGGGCGGACGTCAAGGCGGGGGTCCCGGTGGGTGCGTCTCCTGGCGGAAGCGATGCCGGCTTGCTCCACAGGTCTCAAGGCCAGGAGCAGTTGCCGGAGGTTGCGGAAGCCGGGGGGCGACCCCTGGGACCCGGGGCCGACGTTCCGCCCCCCTCGGAGACCTAACATGGCGATCAAGATGGTGCAGGCGAACCTCCACCATGCAAGGGCCGCTTCGGCCGTGCTTAGTAGGAGGTTCGACAGGGAGGGGCTACATGTAGCCCTACTGCAGGAGCCGTGGTGCCATGGGGGGGTCGTCCGAGGACTGCATCCGAAATTTGGGAAGGTGCTGTACAACAAGTCTGTAAGTAGACCCCGAGCGTGTATAGTTCATAGTAACAAGGTGAGCTGTGGATTAATACCGGAGCTGTGCTCCGCTGATTTTGTTACAGCTCTCGTAACTATCAACACCGAAGAGGGAGCGGAAAGGCTGGTTATTAGCTCTGCGTACTTCCCCGTTGATGAGGATTTCCCCCTCTGTCTACTGAGAAGAGTAACGGACTACTGCAGAGGTGGGAACTTGCAGCTGGTGCTGGGATGCGACGCCAACGCGCACAACACTGCCTGGGGGAGCACCGACATCAACCAAAGGGGTAAGTACCTTGATGAATTCATTACTGGTGAAGGGTTGCATGTAGCCAATGTAGGCTTGGAACCAACTTTCGTGACTGCAGCTAGGAGGGAGGTGCTGGATGTGACGCTAGCCTCGCGCTGTATGTTGAGCAAAATTGCTCACTGGCATGTATCAAGTGAGCCATCGTGCTCGGACCATAGGCACATAAGGTTTGATATATGCACTCCACCATTGGTCATTACCAGGCTTCGAAGCCCGAGGGAGACCCACTGGGAGGGATTTGTAGGGAGTCTCAGTGAGTCTCTCGGTGACCTTAAAGTGGATGTACGGACAATAGGAAGTCTGGGACGGGCAGTGGCACAGGTAACCGAGGCGATTTTGGACGCCTACGGGGAAAACTGTCCGGAGAGGGAAAGGCCTAATAGGTCGAAGACGGTCTGGTGGAATGATCACCTCGAGAGAAGGAGGAGAGAGGTGAGGAGGCTGTTTAACAAAGCCAAAATCAACCAAGACTGGGCATCGTATAGAAGGGTACTGACGCAGTATAATGTCGAAATAAGGAAGCCAAGCGTAAAGCCTGGCGAAGATTCTGTGAGGACGTAGCAGACACTTCGGAGTGCGCGAGAATCCACAGAATCTTAGCAAGAGAAGGTACTGCGGACAGGGTAGGGTTCCTGAAGAAAGATGACGGAACCTACACTAACTCGATAGAGGAGTCGCTGGAGCTGCTCATGAGCACACATTTCCCAGGGTCCTCTTATGGAGAGGCCCCTTCAGAGGATGAGGGGCTGAGAAGTTCTGGTCGGGCGGATTGGAAAATCGCGAATCACGTCATACAGCCGAATAGGCTAAGATGGGCGATTGGAAGATTCAAGCCCTATAAAGCACCAGGCGTGGATGGAATTTACCCCGTCTTCCTGCAGAAGGCGGTGGAGGTGCTGACACCACACCTATGTAGGATCTTTAGAGGCTGTTTGGCCTGGAGATTCGTACCGATAGAATGGCAACAGGTGAAGGTCGTGTTCCTCCCGAAAGTAGGGAGATCGGTAGATCAAACGCCAAAGTCGTTTAGGCCAATAAGCTTGTCCTCCTTTCTGTTGAAGGTGATGGAGAGGATGGTTGACAGGTTTATAAGGGACGAGATCTTGAGGATTAATCCTCTCAATAATCGCCAATATGCCTATCAGGCAGGGAAGTCCGTAGATTTGGCTCTGGACGACCTAAATAGGCTACTCCAGAAGTCGCTTGACGACAAGGAAATTGCGGTAGTCACCTTTTTGGATATAGAGGGCGCCTTTAATAATGTGTCCTCAGAGTCTCTTGTTGGTGCAGTGACAAGAAGGGGCACGCCCCCTACAATTAGTCAGTGGATAAGGACTAGTCTTTTGGGAAGGACTAATATAGCCACCATCGACAATTCATCTCTTGTGGCCAGGGTGAGTAGAGGCTGTCCGCAGGGAGGCGTTTTGTCGCCATTGCTGTGGTCGTTGTTAGCCGATGACATCCTAACCAAATTAACCGCGGAAGGCTTTCATTGCCTAGGGTTCGCGGACGATCTGGCGATCGTGGTGAGGGGGCGGTTCGCGGTAACCGTCTCGGAGCGCACTCAGGGGGCGCTCAATATTGTGAACAAATGGTGTAGAGCGGAGGGTCTCTCCATCAATCCCCACAAAACTCAAGTGGTTCCTTTTACAAGGAAGAGAAATTTACAAGGCTTACAACAGCCAATGCTCGGAGGGTCGCGATCCCCTTTGCCATGGAAGCCAAATATTTGGGGGTCACTTTTGACCGAAGGCTGACATGGAATTCCCATATTAATATCACCGCACACAAAGCCAAAATCGCCATGGGTAGGTGCAGGAGGCTATGCGGTAAAAGTTGGGGATTAAGTCCGAAGATGGCTCTGTGGATTTATACCTGTGTCGTGAGACCAATGGTAACCCATGGGGCGGTGGCGTGGTGGACAAAGACCTTGCAGATGGGGGGGCCGGGAGCGCTCGGAAGTATTCAAAAGCTGGCCTGTTTGAGTACGACGTGTGCCATGATGACTACCCCCACTGCGGCCTTGGAGGTCCTGTTAAACCTTCCACCACTCCACATCTACGTCCAAGGCGTTGCAAGAGCAGTTGTGGCACGACTACAACAGGGACAAGCACCCATTTATCCCAGGCACACTGGGAAGCATCAAGACCTATGGGAGGAGCTGGAGGTGGACCCGATTTTGGGCCTGCCTACGGATATGATGACTCCTAGGTATGACTTCCAAAAACCCTTCAAAGTCTTGATATTAGACAGAGGGGCATGGAAGAATGGGCCGCCAATTACAGGCGAATCTATGTGGTACACGGACGGGTCCAAGATTGGTGACGGAGTGGGAGCCGGCGTGTACGGGGCTCATCCGAGATGTAATATCTCGGTGAGCCTGGGAAGGCTAGCTACGGTCTTTCAGGCGGAGCTAGTCGCGATTATTATCTGCGCCGCCGAAATAAGAAGACGGGGAGTGTATAACTCCAGAGTCGTCATATATTCGGATAGCCAGGCTGCTCTGCGGGCAATTGACTCGTGGGAGATCAGCTCAAGGCTGGTGTGAGACTGCCTAGGTGCACTAAGGGAAATTAGTAGCCATAATAAGGTCTTCCTGGTTTGGGTACCTGGGCACTCGGGTCACAGAGGCAATGAGGCGGCGGACCGCCTGGCCCGGGAGGGTTCAATGGGAGCGCTTATCGGGCCGGAGCCGTTCTGTGGTGTCTCAAGATGCCTCAGGAGGGCATCCATTAAGCTATGGATGCAGGACCGATCAAGGGAATGGTGGGTCAAAACACCAGGCCAGAGACAGGCGAAAAAGTTTATCTATAGCTACTCGCCCAAGCTAACTGCAGAATTACTCCACCTAGGCCGGGTGGCCATAAGGATAGCAGTTGGCATTCTCACTGGCCACTGTAGATTAAACAAGCACATGCATCGCATGGGCCTGGCAACGGATAGCCTGTGCAGGTTTTGTCAGGAAGAAGAGGAGACGGCACTGCATGTGGTATGTCAGTGCGAGGGGCTGGTCTGGCTAAGGTACCGCCTCTTTGGTAAAGAGAAGCTGGTGCCAACAAGCCTCAGCCAGGGCCCTCTCTCGGACCTATTAAGTCTTCTAAGGCAAGCAGGACTCGAGAGGGTGCTCTGATGGCGGGTGCTCTGATTGACCACCTGGGAGCCCCCCCCCCAATTCCACAGTTCGGTTAAGGACAGGATAGGGGGAGGGTCTCCAACTAGGGGGGTGCCACAATAGATCCTTGGGGTGTCGCGGTGGCGTAGGCTGAGTAGCCATTCCCCCGGTAGAATCTATCTATCTATCTTGACCAAAACCTGATTTTGAAGTCTCCTGGTGGAACTTAAATATATAAATCAATAAATAATATAAAGTTTGAACTTTCTGCAACTTTTTGGTTTTTGCGTTTTGCTGACCACACATACATACACTCACATAGTGACCAACTTTTACAAAACACCTTTTTGTTTAGAAGGACCTCATAATAGTAAAGTAAAGTAAAGTAAAGGAATGCCTATTTTTTCAGGCGGACTTAGCGTCTAACTACCAAATTAGATGTCGTGGACGGGGGCGGGAAGCACCTACTTTACTGTTAATATTTTTCGTACCGATATAAAATTTAGCAATTATACACGGGACTCGAACTGGGGTCCTCCCACTTACAAGTCCATGTTCATAACCACTACACCAACACCCGCCCCATCTCATAATGCATGTATATCCGGTGAAAACTTAATTTCAAAAATTTGCCACGATCTTAATACTTCTCTAATTAGAAGTAAGAGAAAATAATCAAACAAACAAAAAATACACGTAATTTTTTTCAGACTTCTTGTGAATAAAATTTTGCTTCGTAGACATAATAAAAAATAATTGCTTTTCTCTCGGTCCTTACTGGTTCGCTTGCAGCGAATAATTTTTACTTCCCTTAATGCTGCAAATAAAATTGCCATCATTCCAAATTTCTTTTTTTTATTATTATGATAAAAGTATATAAAAAAAAAAAAAAAAAAAATTGAAGAAATTTTTAAATATATACTCATTATCAGATCACTCTTTTTTACTTTTTTTTTGTATATAGACTCTGGCAAAGCATTATAATAAAGTCCTAAGTCCGCTAAATGTTTTTTTTTTCCTCGTTTAATAATTGGTAAATGCAGATATCGAGATGAAAAGCATTTACATAATATAAATTTAGGAAAGCCAAGAACGAATAAATCAACTCTTTTCGTTGGTATTTAATAAACGAAAAGTTATTACTAAATCTGGACTAGTCAGCTGTTGTGATCCCATGGAAGGAAGAGTAGAGTACACTGTTTGCTTTTGGAATGGAAACGAAAAAATTAAAGAAAAACGACGAAGGAAAAAGAAAAAAAATTATATTGAAGCTTTAAGATAATTGGATTATTAGAAGGTCTTGGTTTATTTTATTTATTTTTTTTTTTCCTTCTCCATTAATACAGGGTGGACACATTAAAACTGGAAATGTGGATGTAGGATCAAGCTAGGCGATTCATTCTCTTCTCTTTTTCAAGTCTTTTAGTGCTGATTCATTCTAATAAAATATGAGGTTTCTTTTTCTTTTCTTTTTTTTTTTCTAGTTTCATTTCTTAATTATTTTCTTTTCATGGAAAATTAATTAATACTTTTAAAGCTCATCTATACAAAAAGAAAAAGATTTTATAAAAATTTTCATGTAATTCCAATTAAAATAATGATGAGTTTAAAGATTGTATCAAAATAAGAAAATAATTGCAACATTTTTGAGTTCAATTTATCTCAAGAAAATAAAAAAGGTTTTTTGTATTTAATCAAAAAAGAAAATTGAAAAACATTTTTCTACCGGTCGTATAAAAAAAGAGTGCAGTTTTTACTTCCGTAATATAGTTTTCATTTAAATCTTCTAAGTAGGGGAAACATTGCGGTCGTGTCAGATTTCTGAAATAAAATTTTCATCAGAAAAAATGCTTCTGAAGCACTATAAATACGAAAAAATTTTTTTAGCGATATAGGTTTATACCACAAGATGATGCGTGATATAAGGACAATAAATATCCTTTTAAAGCAAACTTTATTTCAGAAAATTTGACACGATTGTAATATTTCCGACATAGAAGAAGGAAATAAGTGATTCGAGAAAAATTCGAGATTTTTCTCTAGTTTATTTATCTATCTAACCCAACATTGATGACATCATTTATTGGCGCTTGTAATAGGTTTGAGAAGGAGAGAAGTTTGTTTAGATAGGTAAATAAACTAGAAGTAAAGGTGAACACAATATAATAGAATAGTAGCACAAACTGCCTGGACTTGACACTAAAATATATAAGATGGTAGTGAGAGTTAAAGAGAAAGGTTGATGACGCGTGAAAGGTTGTGACTGCTGTATGAACTCTGCTGCAAGACTGTCGATAGACTCTTTCCTATGGCTGACACAGCTGTATTTAAACAGTTTCTCCCACTCTAGTCTGGCCTAAACTAGAGAGAGAGAGAGAGAGAGAGAGAGACAGGATCATTTTAATAAAACCCTTATAAGATTGTTTATTGAAGGAAATTTCCACTTAATTAATGCTGTGATGGATGCCAGAAATATAAAAATATATTTAATTTGAAATTATCAAATTATGAACAAAATGTAACATTCGCTGGCAAAAGGTCTATTCAGGTAGAAGACCACTATTGTCTTTTAGAGTTCAGGAACTTGATAGCATTGTTTACCCCTTCTTCTCACAGGGAAAGATTTGAACGAACAATTAGAAGGCATTCCTTCAAGACAGTCTGTTGTAGACATTCAACCAGAACACTTCAGAAATCAGTGCCAGTCATAAATTAAAACATAAGAGTTTTGCACTTAATCTAGTTAAATAATTGATTTATAAACATAATAGTTGTGATATTATAAAAGTACTTAAATTCACTTAGAGAATAATATATTTATTTAAAAACAGTGGTGATCTTTTACTTATTCCTAATACTTCTCTCTCTTTCTCAAACATACACACAAATCCTTTACAAAACCGCTCATGCCACAAACCACTACACTACTACAAATACACTATCACCAATCACATTACAATGCGGAGGAAATATGTGAGATGTGCAATTATAATAAATACGAATTCCTTTCATATGCGCTTATTAGATGCACGTATTTATAAATTATTTAGAGGTCAGTTCCTTTTTCTTTCCTTTTTTCCTACGCCATGACTTCGGCTACTCAGCCATTCTCCGTATAAAAACACTAAGGCTGCGCTGGCGATTGATGTGTTCGCTTAGTTGGATATCCAGTGGACACTTGTGAACAATCTCGGACGTGAACAACTTCACTTTCCAGAGATCAGTTTTCTAGTAAGATATATTGATAGAAAAATCAGTGTCGGGAGAAAATACTGTGAATTGGTTGATTGATAATCTCGTGACTTGAATAAATTAAAATCCATAGCATTTTATACGCTGGCTATAATCAAAAGAAGAGATTTTCCTCTCAAATTTATTTTGAGTTATTTATTTATTTATATATCTTTGACTTATTTATTTTCAAAAAGTGTGTACTTTGGATTCTTTTTTTTAGCTATTTATTTATTTGTTTATCTTTGATTTATTTATTTTCAAAAGGAATGTTACTTTCAATTCATTTATTTATCTATTTATTTTTAATCTTCATTTTATTTCATTTATTTGTACTAGAACTGTATGTAGATACAAAGAAAAAAAAAAATGAAATGTAAGTAGCTAAATTCCTGTAATATGTTAAATTGCATAGATACAGAATTTTTTTTTTTTTTTTTTAAGCGCATCGACAACTGCGGTCATTAGCGCTTACAGAAATTATTATGATTATTATGATGTCTGGTGTGTGTGTGTGTGTGTGTGTGTGTGTGTGTATCTGTGTGTGAGTGTGTGTGTGTGTGTGTGTGTGTGTGTGTGTGAGAGGGAGAAGGAGAGTGACTGAGCCAGAGAGAACAGAATATCTTAAAAATGAAAAACCACAGGAAGCTCAAAGTTGGTATTTCGGTTAGGTATTACCATCGCATCTGACATGAAGGTTTCCGGGTGAATCGATTAACTGAAAATGAAACTTTACAATGGTTTATTCAATTTTTCGAGATTTTCTCAAAAACAGTTCCAATACATAAATTTCTTCCAACTTCTTTTGCTATTGCAAGGGTGTTGTAAGGAGATGTTGGTTGTTGATGATGATAGATAAACACCTTAAGATTGGTTTCGAACTGAACTGAACTGACAGACTGACGTGGCTAAAATGATAGGTACGGAGTGTGAATCAACAGAATGATGTCTGATGTGTAAGACTGAATTGAACAGAATGATCCTTGACTGTCTCTCTCTCATATATACATCCACTGGCCGAACCTCTCCTTTCTGTGCGAGAGGGGCTGTTTCTCTCCGCTAGAGTGGATGAGTGGTGGGGGTTCACTACCCCTACACTATTACACACTAAATAGCTATCATTTTTCCGGAATGTTTGATTATTTGAGGGGAACAATAGCGTTAAGCTTTCCTATAACGTGACGACCTCTTCTATACTTTAATTTTAGTAGAAGTAAAGTTTTCATTAGGTGTAATTAGTAGAAATCCAAATTTAAAAAATAAGAAGTGCCACATTACAGAATAGATTTTTGAGGTTTTTGGAACATCAATCGCCAGCTCAGCCTTAGTGCTTTTATACTAGGCCGTGCGTCGGAGAATGGCTGAGTAGCCGAAGTCATGGCGTAGGAAAAAGAAAAAGAAAAGGATCTCTAGATAGTTTATAAATACGGGCTCTAATAAGCGCATATGAAAGGAATTCGTATTAATTATAATTGCACATTTCACATATTTCCTCCGCATTAAGTGGAACTTTCCATCAATAAACAATCTTATAAGGGTTTTATTAGAGTGACCCTGTCTCTCTCTCTCTCTCTCTCTAGTTTAGGCCAGACTAGAGTTGGAGAAACTGTTTAAATACAGTGTGTCAGCCATAGGAGGGAGTCTTACTGACAGTCTTGCAACTGAGTTCATACAGCAGTCACAATGCGTCATCTACCTTTCTATTAAACCACTAATTACGATTTGCTTTAAACACGGAACACAATCTTCACAGGTATATAAGTCTATCACTTTTATTTGGAATATTTTGCAGAAAAAAAAATTATTTCGTTAATTCTGCAGAATTTGTCGCGTTAAATTTCAAATAGGTTCGAGATTACTTGTCCCCATATCACCTGTATATTTATGTTAGTACTAATGAGAAAATTTGTCCTTGTGTATATATTGTAATATGATTTGTATTTTGGGGGGGGTTAAATTAAATATGTTAATTAATAATTAATTATTATAATTCATATTTGAAATCTTCTCTAAAGGGATCTCGTGAGGTCCGTATTTATAAAGAAGTTGGAGAAGATGAAAAAACAATTAAATATATAGACTCAAAAAATATATAATTAAAAAACAAATATATCAAAAATAAATAAATACAATATTGTGATACAACAACATGAGTTTCTTGTCATTTAGGAGAAACTGCTTTTTATAGAACTTACAAATTTTCTGACTTGAAGAAGGTTGGGTTTCTTGGGGCACTTCCACCACTCACTACAGTATAATAATGGATGTGTTAGGTGGAGAGAATTTAGGTCTGGTTGATGATATAAGAAGAAGACTTGGTTAACACTGGTTAATTAATGTATTAATTAAGTGATACAGATTGCCTGGACGTTACAATAGAGAAATGTTTTAAGGTAGAGTGGTATGAAAATGACACGTAGTAATTGGATGTATTGAACTGAATTCAACTGTGTTTTTATGGACTGTCCGTTGCTATATTTATACAGCTTTCCCACTCCAGTCCGAGAGAGTGGTTGAGCTTCTCTTTGGTGTCTTTGGTTGCTGTTACAACAGTAACATGGCTTTTCCTAATAACGGACTTCACTCTTTTTATGGTACAAATTTTGAACTGACCTCCTTCCCTAAAAGGTCCACCTTATATATTCTACCTCCACCCCGGGGAAAGTGAGAAGAGGGAAATTCCCTTTGTCCTAAATAAATGTAATAGCAGGGGTAGGCCAGGTATCTCTGACTCAACTAACTGTTTCTTTTGTGCCTTCCAACCTTCAAGAAACTCAAATTTACAAATATATAAATCGGAAAAATCCTACTTTACAATCATAAAATATTTAACAAGAATATATTTCGATACAATCTATATTTATTAATTCTTCAAAGATGTACACATTACAATATAAATGTATCAGAGTGTGTACAAGTAAATCGTGTATATGTCCCACACTAGAATTCCATGTGCTGCTCAGGACATAATTTAGAATATTATTTCACTGCAATAGTATGAATAATAAAGTAAATAGATATAATTGTGTTTTATTAAAAGAATTATTTATTACTAGTTATTGTTCGTCTAATATAACGCAAGGCACAAATTTCATAAATAGACAGAACACACCTTAATAGACTGACAAGTGATAGTCTCCAACTTTTAACAATTTGCTCAAGATCAGAACGATAACTAGTGATAATTATATCTATCTTAATTATATATTGAAGTTAGGTAAATTAAGAAATGTATAATACTTTTAATTAATAAATATTAACATAAAATTTTTAAAATATGAGCATTTTTTTTTTTTTAAATTAAATTCTCCATACTAACATAAGATTAGAAAAAGTTAGAATTTTGTTTGAGAAAATGGACAAACATTATTTATATAATGTGCACATAAAGAGAAGAGAATAGTATGATGTTAGAAAAGCCGGACCGCCTCTTCAGTAATTCACTACATTGAAAGCTGAGTCGACACAAACATTTCTAGAGTGTTGATCTTGTTCTAATACTGATACTGTTCTTGTATTGAATGTTCGCATAGTATAGAACAACTGGATGGGTAGTGATAGTTAGATATTGGTATCTCCTACTTGTTTCCTACTATTCCACTAACTCACTCAACTGATTCATTCTGAAGGTGTAGCTCTAATGGCGTTAAGATGCGACTGATAAAGGTATCCAATGTTATAAAATAATACTGATTTAATTGAAAAATAATTTACTGCAAAGATATACTGAATTAAGGATGTAATTCCCAACCTAAGTTTTTTGTTCATCATTGAATAATATGAATATATTGGAAATAATTAAAATAAACATTTGAAATAAATTATAGTTTTTTTAGTCTTAAAGTAATTATAGTTAATTAAAGTTTTTTTTTTGTTGGTATATTCAATTCGTAAATTGCATAGCGGGAGCTCGTCCGATGAAAACTGTTGCAATCTATTTGGATGCGCCTAATATAGTAGCCGCATGCCGCAGACAAACGAAATGCGGCCCATCTATCTCTTAGAGAATTGATCGGCAGAGGACGACTCTCGGCTGGTAGAACCTAAGGCTTACCATAATATACCTTATTATAATCAATCTTCAAAGATCCTGCACCAACGCACCGCACCATACCAACGTACTCATGCTTTTCTCAGAGGAGGCCAGCGAAACATTCAAGGAAGGTTGATGTTTAGTCTGACTGTCGCTAGAGAACGACATTTCTTTCCAACACCTACAGCGTTACATCTCAGAATCTTCCGGCAGATAAGGACCAAGCCATTCTCAGTTTATGAATTGCTAAAATAGATATATAAAGCACCATACGCTCCACAATGACTATTTTACCTCCAACGTTAGGCATTTTCTAACAACTGCTGAAATCGCCATGTTCTCTGTCAAAGATTAGCGAACAGCCCCACATACTTTAATCGTTGCAGTAGCGCAATAACGCTCCTAACATGACATATGAAAAGTGCGAGGTATTCAGTTGCCTTTCATGCGAGTGTAGTGTGAGCGTTGTTCATGTCACTGTGTCAGTCATTGCAATATTTTTCCTGATTAAAAACAAAAAAATAAATTATATTTACGTAAGAATTGTTAGATTTGCAAGAATGAATATTCATCATGTGAAGAAATCGACTTGTATGTTGATGACTGTGATACCGGAAATGATATAATAGTATCCAAAAGGAATAGATTACGTCTACTATCGAGTTCCACTAGTTCTGTCGAAGACGATATTGATTTAAAATTTTTCGACGCCAGCTTCTTCAATCAAGTTTCCTACATATTGAGTACGTCAAATTATTTTTCATAGCAACGTTGTGGGCAACAATGGTTATAGAAAAAAAAAGGATAGTTTCTGAATTCTGGCCGAGATATAAAAGAAAAATCAATTGCTGAATTATAGAAACCAGTCACCGTAACAGAACTTTAAGCGTTTGTCACGGTATTGTTTGAAATGGGAATCATGAGAAGACCAAATGTATACAAATGTGTTGGACAAAAACCTCTAGGTATATACACCATGGTTATCAAAAATGTTTTCAGGTGGATCGTTTCCAGTTGATTTTGAAATTCTTTCATTTGATAAATCAATATACTTTAGTCCCATCAGGACATCCACAGTACAATTCTGGTGCTCAATTCATTTTTTTGGTGGATCTCGCAAAGTTTTTCAACAATATTATGTGCCCCACTGACAAATATGTATTGATGCGTCATTTCTGGGAACACATTGTAACACAATCATCAAGCAATATCTTCCAAATAAAAAGCATCATAAATGGGGAATAAAATTGTGGATGTTGTGTGATCCTGTTTCTAAATATTGTCTTGGATTTTTGTTATTGCGGTGGTGCATAATCAGAAGAAGGGTAATTGTTAGCCTTAGGAAATTACATCAATAAAGGATGTCACTTAGAACTGATAATTTTTACACAAGGTTCAACTAGCTATAGTTTATTACAAAAAAAATACTTACTTCCTGCTGGTGTAATTAGAAGTAACAGAAAATATATACCACAAGCAGCTAAAACAACAAGCCCAGAAAACCAAAATATTTTTGTAATACAAAGAAGAAAACATTCATATTTAGTAGTTTCGCGATAAAAAGACAAAAAAAAAATACAATTATTGTGATTTCTACGAACAGTCCTGCAGAGAATGTAACCATTAAAAAATGAAAAATATTTTTGAATTTTTGAAAAAGAAGAACCAGCTTTGATGCACAGTTATAACAAATATTATATGTTCATTCTTGATGAACGCCGCACACTCACATATTGGAAATTAGTTGTTTTTAACATTTTCGGCAGAATGGTATATTGAATTCTCCATTCCTCTATATACCAGGGGTGGGCAACTTCTTTTATCAACGGGCCAATTTCAATTTTCATATCATGACGAAGGCCAGCCCAGAATTTAACAAAATTCATTACTTTAAAAATATGCAAATTATTAACCTATTAAAAAGTAATAAATAATAAATACAAATTGATCTTAATTGGAATGGATTATAGATAAAAATAAAAATTTGTAATTAACATTTTTCTTATATAACAAAATGAATACTATAAACTTTACTTAGAGTGAGTGGTTTAATTTGGAATGCTCCTGATTTATTATTATATCATAATTAGGATTTAATTGGCTAGTAGTAGCTATTCGAAGAACTGCTTCTAAATTTTCATGAGTCATTCTGGATCTGTTTTTGTCCTTCGTATGTTTGATTAAGGAAAATGTAGTTTCGCAAATGTAAGTTGATCCAATGAATGCCAAATATTTTACTATTTTTGTACTATTTTATAATCACAATTTTTTAAGTTTCAATGTTGCAAAGTGAAACAAGAGTTTCTTTTGAAATTGTTGTGAAAATAATTTTAATTTTGTTGTAAATGAGATGACAGTTGTATACATATCATAAATAAATAGTCTCTTTCCTTGAAGTGATAAATTCAATTCATTTAAATATGATAACATAATCAACTGAGAAGGAAAGATCATTCAACCATTGTTCATCATTTAGTTCTTCAAATTCGTTGAGCTTGTTTTTAATATTTAAGAAGTTAACGATTTCATCGAACAAATTAAAAAAACGTTTTAGCACTTTTGACGGACTTAGCAGTAGTAAGCGACACTAGCGATAATTATTGTAGGTTTAAAAAATATTATATGAAGATTACATCAAGAGACAGCTAGCAATGTAACGTTGGTCGAATAAACTAAACACTGTTTGAACAAAATTTGGAGAATTGACACCCATGACACTGTCTAATAATCTTTTGCAGTATTGCATCGCATCACCATTCGCGCGCGCACCTCGCTTCCACGCATTTAAAAACGTCAAACTTCCGCGAAACATAAATATAAAAAATATTTTCATTTATTCCGCGGGCCGGATTTAACATCGTAACGGGCCGCAGTTGCCCACTCATGCTCTATATTCTGAATACTGACGGAAAAAAAAATGTCAGTATTACAAATTACATCAAAAATCATAAAACTGATCGAGGACATGGGGATCGAAAAGACAAATAATCCAGGTGTGCCTTCTCTATTTATATTAATTACAACATAAAACTTTTAGATTGAAAAAAATTACCTAGGTATAACTTACGTTGATTTGTAGTAGGCAGCATTAAGGATGGCGGGACTTGTAAAGCGATCGATTTTGATTTACTCACGGTTCCTAAATAAAAAAAATTAATCTTGTGTGAATCACTCACAGATTTAGATGACACAATCTCTTCAAACTTATAATTCTTGTTTATCTTGAATTCTAAATCAACTGGAAAATCTAAACACAGAAAACCATTTCCCAAAACTTTTTAAAGGAATTTTCTCAGTAAAATAATTCCCAATAAAAATGATAGGACATTTTTTTACATAATATGCGAGCCTCTACGGCTCACTGTCCGATGATAGACTGTGTTCGAAATGTAGCAGTGCCTGAGAAGTCTTCGGGCCCAAAATAACCATAGTTTTTGAAGCCTCTTAAATATATTTTTTTTTAAAAATTCAAGCCTTTTTCCTATACTTTCCAAGATTTTCGACCGACATACAACCTGAATTAGATAGTGCAATTCCGACACATCAGTTTGGATTTCGGACATCACACTCTACCACACAACAATGTCACAGACTGGTGGACGAAATTTCCTCTTCGCTGGAAAGAGGATGCTACACATCAGGAGCTTTTCTTGATGTTAGTCAGGCTTTCGACAAAGTGTGGCACGGCACAATGGTCTCCTATTCAAACCTCGGCAGATTCTGCCTGATGGGCACTATCGGCTGCTTATCTGACCGATTCTTCACAGTATGAAATGGCGATCAATATTCAGCAAGGTTCCCCATTAGGGCAGGGGTACAGCAGGGAAGTATTCTCGGACCGATACTATATTCTATTAGTACAATGGACATCCCTATATCTATTGACACACTGTTGGCTACATATGCAGACGACATAGCAATACTTTCAACTCACAAAGACGCCACCACTGCATCCTCATTCCTACAGGACCATTTAAACCTTATATTGGAACACTTCAAGCTTTGGAAAATCAAAATAAAATGTACATATGTAACATTCACCCTCAGTCGATCAAACTGCCCGACTGTGTATATTAAAGATACTCCTATACCACACGAAAAAGACATCCGATACCTTGGACTCTACCTAGATAGACGCTTGACTTGGAACACATACGTAACAAAAACTCGACAGGCAATGAAAACCAGATACTTCCTAGTAAAACTCTTACTTGACAAACATGTATATCCATGGAAATTCAATTTTCAATATGTCTTCCAATAGCAGTAATTCTTCTTACTGTAATAATAGAAAGCCAAAAAATTGGTAAACAGTAAATGTGGTGTATTAATACTTTCAAATGTGTATTTTGAAGGCAATCGATTGGAAAACAAATTTTCGAAAATGGAAAAGCTTGGAAAACCATTAGACCATGAATAAATAAATATTGCTTTTATTTATAAAACTCCCAACAAAATACTAATTATATATTACTGAAATGTATGAAAAAAAAAGCGCTTCAATTATAAAAATTAGTAATACTTTTGTAGCTTGATTAACATTTTTACTGTTTTATATATATATATATATATACAATAAACATCTACGTCATTGGCAGTTTTGCCTTTTGACTTCTGGCAGCCAAGTATAATTTGGACAATATCTGATACTTTTTTACTTTTTAAATATTTTTTAAACATAGCGGATCAAGGTTACCATAAAATCCATACTAACAAGTTTAGTTAAAAATAGAAATCTAAAAATAAACATGAATTCGATCTACACTTATTATGTATAATGTAGGGACATTTTAAAATTTGTGGATAATACTGTTGGCACCACTGTTTGTTTAGTAGTATGTATGCATTGGTCCTATGTATGGTCTAATGTTGTGTATAATTGGAGGTTATGGTAAAAGTCAAGAATATACCCTCCCACTCAGTAGCGCATTCTATAGTTTTTTTTTTTTATAAACTATATCCATTTTACCTTATACATGATTAATATGTTATTTCGTTTTTCTAAATTGTTTTGCATTTTACATTTTAACATCATCTAATTTCAATTAAATATAAAACACGATGTATTTTTAAAAACGGAATTAACATAAAAAAAGCATATTATTAAATATTTGTTAATCGGGAGGTTTGCCCACGCACACCCCTTTTATAGATCCTCGCCTACCTATTCCAGGGTGCTCCGACCCCAGCCGCCCTTGTGTCCTCTTTGAGAAATAAAAAAATAACCCCACATCGGTCCAACTCGTAAATGCTCGGATCACTATTCTGTATAGATTCGATTTTTTTTTTACTACACACACTATTCTAAGTAGAATATGTCATTGAAAAATTAGTTATATTATAACGGCGCATCCATAGGATTATAAATCCTCTTGATACCCTCAAGGAAAACTTACTTGGATTTATCACTTGGAAGCGCGCGCCTCCAAATATACTCGTCTAAATTTCTATTAAAGTTTTGTGTACAATTGTCTCTTGATGGCGGATCACTTGATTTCTATTGTGCAGTATGAGCATCTGTTTCAGAATCCATAAATTTTGTAGAAAGTCAAATTTTGCAGTGAGATGACTGTATCCTTCGTCTTCAATGGGAATCATAAGACTTCCAGCAATCCGATATCATTGTTTCCGGCAAAATAGAAGTCTTGATAATGGCCATGAAGGCGTACTTCTCCCTCCTTTCAACGACCCTGAAAAACATTCTATTTTTATCACGCTGCACCCTCCCCTCCCCCAAATCACCTACCTTCTACTTCCCTCCCGCTGTTATACTTGTACTTTACCAAAAATTCACTTATCAATTTCAACAAACGCATTTCCTCCCCCAATCGGACTACACTACTCACACATATCCATCATAATAACAACTACCATTGTCAACCATTGCCAGTCTGTTCATTTTTACATTTCTTAATACATATTTTATTGATCTAAAAATTTCATTCCATCATATCAGTTAGGCTTTCAAAACAACACAACTAAGTCCACCAGTGCCATGGAGTAGCTGATGCTATTGCTTCTCCTCTTGAATAGAAACAGTACCGTTTAGAAAATAGATGAGAGCCAAGTAGATGATAAAGATAATGATTCCAAGAGAAGGATAATTTAAAAGCTAAATCTATTTTGATATCATGTTTAAGTAACATGCAAAAAAATCGATGTTACTCAAGCCTTTGGTCGAGGGTGGCCCTCAGGATTATTGTGGAAATTCATTCTTTCCATTTTCAACCATTTTGTCATTCTTTCTTGCAGTTCTGACTCCTCAGCAGCTTCCGCTCACTTACAGACTTGCTTAAACATAATAGAAACTTCGACATATTCTGCGGCAAGCCTCATTCCCTCCTCCCAGATTTAATTCGATAACCACTTTCTCCAGAAAAACTTGTTTCGCTACCTTGGGATGTATATCGGCTAACATGGAACCCACACACAAGTCTAAAACGACTGGAACATAACAAACGGAACAACCTGCTATTGCATCTAATAGGCAGGCAATCGAAACTATCACTGGAAGATAAACGCTTATATACATCAGTAAACTCAAGCCAATGTTGACTTACGGACTTGAATGGTAGGTTCAGCAAATGCACACACTTACAGAAAATAAAACCTTTTCAACCAAAAATTCTCTATCAGACCACAAATGGTCCATTTTATGTCTGTAATGCCTCTTCCCATAAAGATCTCAAAATTTCATATATAATTGAAATATCAAAAATTATAATAACCTCTTTTTTTTTTTGCTCAAATCCTCTAAATCCAAAATCTCACCTCCATAACTTCACCGCGTCGACTGAGCTTCTGTTAGTGCGGCGACCACTCCAAGACTGAAGGTAGCCGGAGATTAGCCGTAGTGCTTGATATATGTAATTCTTAAGGTATTTTAAAGTTTAGACTTTTTCAGGTTATTAGCCCAAAATGCGAGATGTAATTTTGAAAGTAGAAACTTAATTATTTGGAACTATAGAACTATCTATATTACTTGAAGAGAAAGATTTATGGTATGCTTCCAATGTAGATGATAAGAAAAAGGATAATTTAAAAGTTATATCTATTTTGAAATTATGTTTAAGTGATAAATGTATGAAAACAATAAAGATAAAATAATAGCAAAGGAAATGTTAAAGACATTATGTGACAAATAGGAACGTAAATCTGTTTACAGCTCAGTTGTAACTGAAAAGACGTTTGTTGCAATTAAAATTAAATAAAAGTCTGGCTCTGTAGGAACAGTTTAATACTTTTGATAGGACGATAAGAGAATAAAAGCCGTGGTTAATGTGATGTCAGAAAATTACATAGTATGTAATTTGCTTATGATGTTGCCAGAAGTAATATGTACCTCAAAAACGGGGGTAAATGGTATGGTAGATTCAATTTTAATTTCTTTTAGCTTTAATATAATGACCAAAACTCACCATTTTTGTATTAAGGCCATTATCATATCTTAATCTACAGAAACAACTGAATTTGTGAAGTTCAGACTATTGGATAGATGAAACGAGATGAATATCTGCGCATACAGAGAATAGTAATGCATTTCAGAATTTTGATGGTGCGTTTAATTCTAGGAATAGTAAAACAAGTATGTGGAATTTCTTGTTTTAAATTAGAAAGGCTGGACATAATATAGAAATAAGTGTTGGTTAAATTTAAATAAAATCAAATGCTATCATTGTAGAAGCTTGTTCTACATCTGGAATATAGTATTGTTATGTTAAAGTAGAAAAAAGTGATCATTTGTCAGAGAATGTTGGAGATAAGAGAGTTATCTATTTTATATATGAACTCTCATGATCAAATATGTTGCGATCTGAATTTGAATGATTTACTTACATTCGCTATTGATTCAGAAGCGAGTAATCATATATGTAATAATGTTGAATATCTTTGTGACAAAAGTTGAGATAAAAATTGATGTGACAAAGAAAAGTGAATCTGCATTGGGGAAAAGTATTGGAAAGATTACTTTTAGTAATGGAAGTTATACATATTTTTAGATATTTGTGATGTTCTATTTGTTCCAGAATTGAAAAATAATTTATTATTTGTAAAAAGATTGGTAGATCAGGCCTTAAAGTTGTATTTGCTTAGGTACAAATACCCAGATTGTAAAATATGGTAGCTGAAGATTTTTGTGAAGTTTATTTATATATTTCAGAGAAGAGATTAACTCAGTGGTAACGTACTGGACTCCCTTGCGGAGGTCCCGGTTTCGAGTTCAGCAATGCTGACCTCACATTTTCTTCCTAGGAGCCTCTACAGCTTGCTGTCCGGTGATGTAACGAGAGATCACTGTCTGGAGGCTTTTCTTAAAAAAATAAAACAAAATTTCATTAAATATTATGGGAAATCTGGAATAATTAGAAATGTTAATTATTTAGTAAAGTCAAGGGATTGGCATTGCAGAAGGTTCGGACATAAATCAAAATGAGACATTTATTTCATTTTATTTATTTATTTAAGGCGCGTCAACTTCTACGGTCATTGGCACTCAATACACTGCCGGCCTCCGTGATAGTATAAGTGATACAGTGCCGTAAGTGATAGTGTTCTCCTGTAACAGACAACACTGTCCATCACCGGAGAGTGAGCTGTAGAGGCTCTTAGGAAGAAAAAAATCTAAGGGTAGCAAAGCTGGACTCGAGCCCCGGTTCTCCGCGTGGGAGTCCAGTACGCTAACCCCTTACTGTTCCCTTCCCTCCCTAGAAATTTGTATTAGGAGTAAAATGTGTCATTTAGGTTTATACATTTTGTCCAAATATTTGGTCTAAGCACCAAAATAATACTTTAATTGTGATAGATGCCACCAGTGAAGCACAATTTTATCAATATAAGATTAGTAGATTAAGATATGATAATGGCCTTAATACAAAAATTGTGAGTTTTAGTCATTATATTAAAGCTAAAAGAAATTAAAGTTGAATTTACCATACCATATACCCTGTTAAATAATAAAAAAAAGCCAAGTGATTGATCAGAACGAATGTGGAAATGACATATTGTATGCTTATTAACAGTAAAATGGCAAAACAGTTTTTGTTGCGAGCTTCTCAGACGTCGCTTATATATATTAAATAGATTACCAACTGTAAATTATTATATAGGTACAAATGGGGTGGTGCGGTAAAAAACCTGATTTCAGCAAAATTAAAACATTTTGTATTAAAGTTTTCTTCACGTACCTGGAAACAAAAGACTAGTTGATATAGTGGAAGAAAGAAATGAAAGAAAATAAGAATTTTGAAAATAGTTTAGTGAAATAAGCTTGTGAATTTAGCTAGTTCAAATAGTGTATTTTAGTGAAGGGGAAAGAGCCAGGTACTATAATTTAGGTCACTGGTACTGAAGAGACAAAGGGCAAAAACAGTTAGGTTAACACAATACACACCCTCCAGACATACCAGCATTATTTGAAGAGATTTGAGCTAACGATTAGAAAGCATTCTTTCAAAACAGTCTGCATTCTGCTTTCAAACAAGAACAGTCTGAAATAGACACCGAACCAGAACACTTGTACCAGTTAACATCAGTACAGTTATAAGTTAAAACATAAGAGCTTTGGACTTAATCTAGATAAATAATTGATTTTATAAGCATAATAGTTGTGATATTGTAAAATATTTAAATATTTTTAAAGATAATATATTTTATTTAATCTACCACTGTCTTCTTGATTATTTATTAATACTTCTATCTTTATCTCAAACATACATATAAGCCCTTTACTAAACAGCTCGTGCTACACAAACTACTACAAACATACAACACACCAAACCAATTACATTTCATTGGTGCCAGCTGTTTGGGATATTATCAACCAGAATCCACAAATTAACAAGTACGTAAAATTTTCAATTTATTAAATAATAATAATAAAAAAAAAATTATCCATCAGATTTATTGCTTTTATTGCTTTTTCAATTATTTTCTCAGCGGAAATATCTTAATTATTTCCCATAATTAAATTTTCTATTGAATTTAATGTTTAAATTTTTGTAATTGTACCATTGCACCCTAATCCCTTGTGAATTTTGAATTTATGAGTGCTCTTAATAGATCACAAATTGTAAAAATATTAAGAGGCCATAAACTCTCTCAAAAGGGCAACTTAAATCAATTACGCACACGCCTTGAAAATGATAATTTTTCGCAAGGTAATTCTCCTGATTCCAAAATGTACAAGATTAATGGACAAGATATGGGCATCAACGATGCTTTAGAATATTTACTTACTTAGCAGCAATTAGCCAACCCTCCTGCCACACCCAGCACTCAACCTGCTAGCCCTTTGAGAAATTTACAGTTGATTAATAGTTTGCCCACTTTCGATGGCGAAAATTCAGCCAGTGTTTCAGACTTCCTAGACCAAATTAGCCATTGCGCTAGCCTTTCTGGCTGGGATGACGCTGCAAAATTAGAAATACTAGCACTTAGGCTCTCAGGTTCTGCAAAAATATTTTATGATACGCAGAAAGCCGAATTGCAATGCCAGGGTACAATTATAACGTATCCTCTAATTTCAGAGCGACTTCTAGCCCGATTTCGTATGGAGAAAACCCCTCTAATCCTCTTACAGCAAATGACTAATATTCAGTCACTTCCCACAGAGTCCCCTGAAACCTTCGCTCATAGAATTAGACATATCTAGTTCGCCATTAGTTTATAAGCTCAAGCTAACCCAGTCGAGGCCTTACATTCTATTTTAGACAAACTGGCCACTGATGCGTTCCTAAACTCACTTCCTCAACCGCTTCGTAATGAGATACGAACAAAGCTACCTCAAAAATTAGACGAAGCACTATCTTATGCCAATGCCCTAAAAGAAGTATAGGCTTCGGAAACAAATCCCACAGTTTCCGCAGTCACCTCAAAAACTTCTAATTCTCGCACACCCCCATCTCCTTGTCGTTTCTGTGGACAGATGCATTTCCATGCAGGATGTCCGCATCGAAATAGATTTCAGAAACCAACATTAAAACCAACTCTACTCGTAGAGTTTTTAATTTTGGTGTGATGAGATGGATGCCGCTACTGTTCCGGTCCACTTTTGACGTGGAGTGCACAAATAAATCCCGAACAAAACCCCACACTAACTTTGGCAAAATGCCTAACAATTTTAATATTCCTAAAAATTTTAATCGCTGAGAAGTACTAATCGCTATAATAATAATAATAATCAATATTATAGTAATAATAATAATGCTCGAGTTAATCCAAATAATTCACGATTTAACTCATCCAGGCAGACCCCAATATAATCAGAATAATAATAATTATAACGAAACTGGCAATAACCTCCAAAGTGGGCCCACTTGTCAATATTGTTCAAGATTTGGACGTAATTGCTTCCTAATACTGCCCAAAACGAGTTAGCCCTCAGTCACTTTCTCGAACACCTGATATTATAACCATGGCTATCATACCTGCTTCCACCAGTTCTGACTAACCAGATGATACCTAATTATGGCATCACGTCTCTCATTCGCATGCGGACAATGTCAAAAATTCCAATTTTTCTGGCGAATTCATAGTTTCGCAATTAAAAGGCAATTTCCAATTAATGCTTGTCGAAACATCCTTACAGGGCAATCATCAACGTATCTAACACTTAATAAATTCAACATTCTATTTTCAAATAGCACTCAAACGCACCAAATTAATAATAATTGCTAGGATCACTAAAAACTCTGCAACTAGCCACAAAATTTCAGTGCCCCCTCGCGCATACATAATACATAATACAAGAATATAAGAATACATTGAAACTCTTGAAATTATCCTCAATCTATCACACTTCTTAACTCTACATTACCTTCCAAATTTTCATGCCGAAAAATTTCTCGAGGAGGAGGATAATGTAGTGGAAGAAAGAAATGAAAGAAAATAAGAATTTTGAAAATAGTTTAGTGAAATAATCTTGTGAATTTAGCTAGTTCAAATAGTTTATTTTAGTGAAGGGGAAAGAGCCAGGTACTATAGTTTAGGTCAATGCAAACTAAGAGACAAAGGGCAAGAAACAGTTTGGGTAACACAATACACTCCCTCCAGACATACCATCATTATTTGAAAAGATTTGAACTAACAATTAGAAAGCATTCTTTCAAAACAGTCTGCATTCTGCTTTCAAACAAGTACAGTCTGTTTTAGACATACAAACAGAACACTTCAGGAATCAGTGCCAGTTATAGAGTTTAGCATTTATTCTAGATAAAAACTGATATATTAAGATATAGTTGTGATATTGGAAAGTACTTAAATTCACTTAGAGAATAATATATTTATTTTAAAACAGTGGTGATTGTTTACTTTTTCTAATACTTCTCTCTCTTCCTCAAACATACACACAAGCCCTTTACTAAACCGCTCATACGCTACTACTACAAACTACTACAATTATCCATCTCATCACACCAATAACATTTCATTGCTAAAACTGTAAATTGACAAATGGTTGAATATTTTGCTAACGCACACCCGTACGTGAAATGGGTAGAAGTTTATTACAGGAAGAGATGTTATTTCTGATGAAACAAAGCACTCAAAAGATACTTTAGTTAAATTTGATCGTAATGTTATTGAAGAAAATGTACAGGAATTACGTTAGGGGTATGAATTGATCAAGATACAAGCGATGAAGAGAATGTTGTGAGAGAAGAAGAATCGAAAAGAAAAATAGAAAAACCTAAGTGGATGGGATGTGATACTTAGCATTACATATAGACATACGTAGATGTCTACAAAATTATCAAGAAATATTACAGTGTGAAGACAAGACAATATTTAGTGGCTATGAAGAAAAAATTTACAAAATCAAACTTTGGAAAGAGTAAGGAAAAAATTTCTTGTAGATGGGTGTTCACAAAAAAATTGTGTAAAGGATGTCAGAGAATCAGAACATCAGAGATATTTTCCGTGATAGCAGGCTTCTTTTTAACGGTGTGATAACATAGACAAGCAAAGAGCAAATGATATATCAACTAAATTTGCTCAGTGCAAGATAATGTTAACACACTGTTTTGACAAAAACATCCTGATAATGGGCAAACACCCGAAACCGGTCGATGACCCCAAAAGGAAGCAGGCTATCACGGAAAATATTTCTGAAGCTTTCCAGCTCTGCGGAACTAACCACAATAACTATGATGACAGAAAAATTTACAAACAAGGATGGTCGCAATAGGTTTGGTACAGAAGAGTAATAAATACTATTATGGATAAACTTTATCAAATAAAGATTACGGTTTCCATGGCAAGGAATTTGCATAGCAGTGTTGGATATAATAATTTAAATACGCGACTATAAAATCTGTTCCAATTTTAATTATTTATATATATATATCAGATGGAAATTTGATTTCCTGGAAACTGAATTAGCATTATTCAAATAATATTAGTCTATGGAAACATTTTGCTCTAAATAAATAGAAGGGCAATTTTGAATTAATAAGTGTACAGATTTTTGACACAAGGATAATATTGTTTTCTTCGAAACTTAAACCAGTGAACTTGTCGGGAAATAAGTAGCACTTCATTTTTTTTTCTTGTTTCTTTGTACTTGTATAGAAACTCTAAGTCGTGAAAATTATTGCTCAATTTCCTTTCTTAAAATTGTAAAAAGCCCTCAATATTGCTTATATTAAAGCATCTGCAAGCGATCTGTTGGCACAGTAGCAAGATAAAAGGGCGCCACATATGTAAACATGGCTGCCCTTTTGCAAATACCTTCAAGCAATTGCCTCCTCCATTTATTGCTCACTTTGTGAAAGTTACTTCAAACAGCCTCAACATCCGTAATAAATGTAATAGTCCGTACATCGAATATTGCGCTGTTCCGTAGCGTTTGATTTTGACAAAACGACCCGGGTACTTGTATTTATGTACATACCTTATATGCTCCCGCATCAACCCATGTTAGAGGGACGATGGACTCTTTGATGATGGGCTCTCAAACATAGCCAACAGCAGAGGGAACACAGTCATGGTGAATGTGATGAGGAAAGACTTTGTTTGACTTGATTCACTTACCTCTTGTGTTAGTGTGCTTGGGGAGAAGGTCAATATAAGGCAAGAGAATTTAAGGAGAGGGAATGTCTGAGAATGAGTTAGTGACTGTATGTAAAGAGGTGAAGCTGTGGGGGATAACAGGTGAATGAAGAGGTCTATGATGTAAACTGTAATGTAACAAAGGTTGTAAGGTTAGTGCACCCTCAGTTTGGCCCGAAGGGTTCCCTTCTAACCCGAACAGCAATGTATAGACAACACTAGTAGTATACTCTGTTCATAGTCGCTTGCCATTCTCCTTATACACTTAAACCTTGTCTTACACAAAATACATACAGACACGCGCGCACACAAATTCATACACACTTTGCTTGAAGGGATTTACAGGCACGTGACTCGTATTTTGATCTTGCCTTAATACGTGCCAGCTAATGCTATCAACTTATAACCCTTAAGATATCTCCTTCCAAGTATGTTGAGAAATATTTAACTAGCTTGTTGAACGACCCCCCAGAAATATATTTTCTTATATACAATAAGTGGAAAAACAAATTTCATCTTGTAATATATAAATAAGAAACTTTAGATTAATAAAAATAAATTCATTGATTGCTTGTATTGATATTGTTGATTAAACTGTAATCAATCTGTAAACAAGATTTGTTAATTCAATAAAATACCAAGAGAAGTAGATTATTTACATAGTTCTAATTAACAAATTTAAATTCTTAGAAAATATGCACTGTTGTCCCATCCTGAATATTATTCATTACAATCAGTAGTTACTTTCTCTTACTCCTAGTAAGAGGAAACTTGCAATCGTGTCAAATTTTTGATTTCGAGTTTTCACCGGAAATATGAGGTCGCCGCTTATGAGGTCCCTAGAGTCCAAAAAAGCGGCTTTTAGTAAATGGTCCGTACGTGTGTGTGTGTGTGTGTGTGTGTGTATGTATATGAACAACATAGCTCAAAAACGAAAAATTGTTGAAAGTTGAAACTTGATATTTCGTTTAGATATCACAATGGGATCTGACAGTACATTATCTGCCAAAATTCCTCAACCGAAAGTACCACTTGACTAGTTGGTTTTTTTACTTTTTTCGTTTTTCTCAAAAATGGCTCCGACGATTTTCTTCAAACTTATTACATCAACTACGCAAGCAATTGGCTTGGAATATACCTTGCGCTTGTAGTTCAATAATTCATACTCTAATGAGCTTAGCGTTCTGATGGATCTTCTGATTCCTGTCCATTCCCCTCAAGTACAGGAGTTCAGTAACACAGGGTTCTTACAGGCAACCCTGAAAGGGGAAAGAATCAGAATAGGATTGGTCGGGGTGAGAGAATCCCCAACCTGGAGAGACAGAGGCTGATTGCACCTCGAAGGGTGGGCGAAGGTGACGCCACATACCCACGCCCTCAACAAATCGGACAACGAACATTTACGTGAAAGATTTGTACGTTTGGACGACATACACACATTCGGTTAATAACACCTCACAGAACAAAAAGAAGCGACGCTGTGAATAAGATATGTAGAACTGTGGAATGGATTGTGTTCGTTAACCGATCACCCACTGTATCTTATGTAAACATTACCTGACTTTCGTCTCTACCAAACATTTTGTTACTCTAAAGGAAAACATAACGCTACCGTCCCCTCAGAACCCCCCAAAATTTCCCCGGGGAAAATGTTCCTTATAAAAGTGATACGTATTTATGTGTGTAGCTAGGAAACGAAGTTTGAAGTATATCGTTGGAATTGTTTGTGAGAAAATTGGGAAAAACCGGCAAAAAAAAAAAATCACGATCAGTATGTGGCACTTCCGGTTGATAGACTTTACTGGAAATCTTCTTGTCGGATACGGTGGTAGTAATAAATAGAATATCAAGTTGGAGCTGCCTGCGATTTTTTGTTTTTGATATATATTTTCTTAGCACACGCACAAATATACAAACCATTCGGCTAAAAACATTTTTGTCGTACTCAGAACAATATTTTCTGTGAAAACAGATTCGAAAATTAGACACGATCTCAATATATCCTGTTGCTAGGATTAAGAGAATATAAAAATAAAATATTCACTGTTCATCACTTAACCGTTAGTCATTCAGTCATTCATTCATTTAGTTTGTGTTTTATGCTTTCACTTTTTTCTATTCGTGTACACAGTCATCCATCCATTCATAGTAGGGTTTGTTGTACACTTTCTCATTCTACCCTAACGTTTCATGTAATAACAAAGAGTATACAACAACAGCAGCACTCCCCATCATTTTCTTTCTGCAAACATTTGGGAATGTTTCATTCCCTAAAACCAACAACTAGATTTTAGCAGAGTGGTTGGTTAAAGTGGAAGAGCGTTAAATATTTTCAAACCAATGCTCGACCCTCCACTAAAGGAAGGACTTTACTCTTTGAATAAGTCCTCCACCCTATGTTGTAGTTGTGTCAGTGGAATGAGTAACGTAACCAGAGATTGATAAAACAAGACATCAAAGTAAATTATGTAATTAACGAAATTTACGCATCGCCTGCTAACAAAATATGGTTATGCCAAATATTCATTTCATTTCTAGACTTTGTAATGATTCTTTTCTAAAAAAAAATGTTTTTTACACTTATTCATTCATCTTTTAGTATTTTTTTCTTTTACTACATTTTTTTTTTATTACAGAAAAGATTAAAAGAATTTTACAAGATTATTAAATATTTAATTAAAAAAAAATAATATTATAACGATTTGAAACATTTTTACATACAATAAACTACAAGATTGATAAATTTTCTTTTAACATTGATGTTTCTTTTTCAGAGCACTAACATAGATGGGTGGGTTAAATGTTGGTGGGTATACTTGGCTCAGGTAATCAATTCATTTTTATTTTTACTTTCTCTTACTCCTTCCTAGTAAAAAGGAAGTATTGTAATCATGTCAAATGTTTGATATCAAGTTTTCACCGGAAATATCCGTTTTGAGGTCCCCAGAGTCCAAAAATTTAGTGGTTTTGAGCAAATGGTCTGTGTCGGTGTGTGTGTGTGTGTATGTGTATTTGAACAGCACAGCTCAAAAACGAAAAACCGTAGAATGTTGAAACTTGATATTATGTTTAGGTATCACCATGGGATCTGACAGTACGTTATGTGTCAAAATTCCTCAACCGGAAATGTCACTTTACTAGTTTTTTTTTTTTTTTTTTTTTTTTTTTTACTTTTTTGCGTTTTTCTCAAAAATGGTTCCGAAGATTTTCGTCAAACTTGTTATATCAACTACACACACAATGAGCTACAACTTTTATTTGTAATATTTCTTTGGGATAATTCATTTAAGCGCAGTTACGAGAGTGGGTGGGGGTTAGATTTTCATATAATGTGTTATTTCAGTTTATTAGAATGTCATGTTTATTAGTAATATTATTTAGTATGTCATCTAAATAATATTAATTAAAATTGAATATGTTGTTGAAATTCCGACTTTGAAAAAAATCGGATAACCGGAAGTGCGTTTACATTACCAACATTACTAAATGATTTTTTTTTTTCACTTTTTCGTGATTTTCTCAATAACAGCCACGATGATTTTCTTGAAACTTCTTATATAACCTAAACGTACAAATATCTACAACTTTTATTTAAAACATTTCTCTGTAAAAATTCATTTAAGGGCATTATTATGGGGAGGGGTAGGGTTATGTTTTTCTCTAAAGTGCTACCAATAGTTTGTCATACAATTCTATCATCCAAACAAAATAAATAGATATAATAGATATAAATAGAAATAAATAGATGGCCAAAATACCGAGTTTCAAGAAAATTAGTAAACCGGAAGTGGCGCTTTTACTGAACAGTTTTTTCAGTTTTCGACGAATTTGACATTAAATTTGGTACACAAACTATAAAATTTGTCAATTATAATTTTGAGAACTGGAGTAAGAGAAAGTTGTGTGAGTGTTTCTCACAAGATTTTTTTTTTTGTGACAAAGCACCGGGGATGAACAGTCCCCGGGTCCCCGCCCATATCCCACCATACAATGTAATTACATTGTAGTCCAGAATATAGCGCTAACAGAATTGAAAATTGGAAATTATTACTTTTGAAAATTTACGCCACGAATTCCGCCGAAATTAAAAAAAGGGACTTTTTCGAAAAATGTTTTAAATAAAAGTGATAGATTTATATTTGTGCAGTTAATATTCCAAGTTTAAAAAAAAACGCTCTAGATGTGTTCGAGAAAACTAAAATAAATAAAAAAAACTCAAAATCTATTCTATAAAAACTCAAAATCTATTCTATAAAGAAGCACTAATGGTTATTCGGTTTCTATAAATTTAAAATTTCACCAATCATTGTATCATAATAATATTATAATGATGGTAGAACCACTTTATGTAGATAATATAGGAAATTGAGAGAAATCGCTCGTCGGAGCGATTTTCGAGCAAAACAATCAGTAATGATGCACTTCTGGTTGATAGATTTTACCGGAAACTTTGTATCAAATACGACGGTAACACCTTAAACGGAAAACCAAGTTTGAGCTTCCTGAGACTTTTAATTTTTTAAATATTTTGTATACAGACGCACACACACACACATGTAGGCCATTCGCTAAATACATACTTTTCTTATTCAGGAGACTTCAGAACATGTAATTCCGGTAATAATTTTGTAAATTTGTCACGATCGCAATACTTTCTCTTACTCAAATGTGTAAGAGAAAGTAAAAATCTGGTGTAAAACACACGATTCTCTTTTACTGCAGGTAAGACAATAAAATTCAAGGCCGGACTGGGGGATCCTGCTTCTCGAATGGATCCAAAATGGCCTGCGGAACTGGAGCCGGAACATATGGAGTTAAACCGTAGGTACTCATTGAGAGGTATCTTGGTGGATATTCCACGGTATTCCAGGCTGAAGTTTATGCTATAAAGGTTTGTGCTTAGGAGAACATACGTATGGGCTCTTGAAATTGGGAGTTATGCATTTTTCGGACAGCCAGGCAGCACTGAAAGCTCTTGTGGCATTCACAATTACTTCTGCCCTAGTCAGGGAATGTAGACACTCTCTGGAGGCGCTTTCCCGGCAAAATAAAGTGCGGCTGGTATGGATGCCGGGACACAGGAGATAAAAGTTAATGAACTAGCCGACCAACTGGGCAGGAATGGAGCGAACACCCCTTTCTGTGGGCCGGAACCTGTTTTGGGGATAGCCAAAAGTATGGCGAGGGCGTTTTTGAGAGAATGGACTCGGAGAGAACATAATCGTCACTGGAGGCTGGCAAAATCGTCACTGGAGCAACACGGCAAAATGGTTATGCCAGAGCTGTGTAAAACAAGAACCAGAGAGACCCTGGGACTAAGCAGGTATCAGATTTGACTGATAATGGGTCTGTTTACATGGCACGGTAGGTTCAAGAAACATCTGCACAAGGTGGGATAATTTGATTCGGAGCTCTTGTGTAGACTGTGTCAGGAGAAGGAGGAGACGGCCTCTCATCTGTATGAGATCCTCGGCACCTTGAGACAGGAGGAAATCGTACTTCAAGAATGACTGGTGGGGTAGGTCCTAGACCTCATGAAGAGGGGAGGATTCCTCTACTAGATATTAAGGGGCTGGCCTCTTAATAGCCTCCTTGAAAGCCTCAAAGTGTAGGCTGCTGTGCCTGAGTCTGAGCACCCCCCTCGTGTCATTCAGTTGTATTCTAAGACAATAAAATAAAAACAGATAAATTTTCTCTAAATTTTTACTTTGATCTAAACTATTTCTACAATATAAAAGACTGATTTAACTGGTAATACTCAAACCTTTGTGGACATACACTATTGAACTATGGGATTCAACCAAAAATTCCAATTCCCGTCAAATCCAGTCATTCCAATCTAAAATCCTCAGAAAAATTGTCAATCCCCCTTCTATGTATCAAATCTCACCCTACATCAAGACCTCAATATTCCTTACATAACCGGAGTTGTTAAAACCAAATACAAGAAGTTCCATCTATCCCTCCCTGCTCACCCCAATCCTTTAATACGCCAGTTAGTTCTTCTACCCTTCCAGATGATCCTCCCAGACGATTGAAACGCCGCTGGCCTCGAGACTCTCTAATGAATAACTAAGGAAAGCCATATGTTTTTTTTTTTTTATGGAGTCTCATCGCTGGGTGAGTTCTCCACACAAGTGATTCTGGTGATTTGTATATTTCCGCACATTTACTATGTAGTTATATACAGATGTAAATTACAAATAAATGAAAAAAAAAAAGTTTAACCTTGAAAACAGTTAACAAAAGAATTCAATTTTAAAAAGATAAAAGCAAAGTGAAAATACTTAACTTTTTAATGATGCTTTCATAAATCATACTCATACCACCAATTAAGTCTTTTCAATTCAAGCGAAGATCAAAAGTAGACCATTAAAAGCAATTGGATATGAAATAAAGAGATCAGCTTGGAAATAAAGTTAATACAATTTATTAATGAAAATATTTCATAGATTATTCTTTTAAAACTTTATATTAAGTTTAAATGGAAGATACTTGAACAAAAAAAAAACCTATTGAGCAACAGCGATATTATTATGTGGGCGTGTGGTAAGCACGCTGCAATTCCCGCGCCGTTTAGTTCCGATCTTCGCTACCTAGGGCGCTACTAACTGTAGCTTCCCACTTTTTATCACGATGCTGGGTCCGTACCGACTTTGCCCTCAGGGCAATCGAACCCTGAATTCTTGTACGAAAGGCGCATGCGCTAGCCATTAGACCAACTCGTTAGGACAAGATATTTGAAATGAAAATTATAAATCAAATGTGAAATACTGGGAGACGAGTTTCTCTATTATTGCATTCTCAACAACTGTGGGCAATTTATATTCAAACTAGCAATTTTTGACTTTACGTTTGATTGTCTCTAATATCTTTGCAGCTTTCTAGAAGCTAATGGATTTTCTTTTAGTTTCTTATTTTTTTCAAAATGCCTCGGATATTTTACGCTGAAATAGATATTTAGATGGCGTATTTTTGCCATCTTCCCTATTCTCTGATAGTTTTGTTTTATTATAATCCGTAATTTAACGTTCTTTAGGAGATAATAACGTAACTTGATTATTCATTCATACAAATCCCTATTTATATAGAAATTTTACCATTTGTTTTCACATTTACTTCCATTAGTTTTTTCCATTTCCTAAATATTTCCTTTTTATTTGGAGTTGAGAACTCAGAAATTAAGAAATATGAATAGCACGTGATCTAACTTATTTAAGACTTCCTTATTTATTCTGTTTATACGAGGGTCAAAAACGTTGCTTATCTAGAGCATGTGAAAAAAATGGATGAGCGTTAATAGTAAACATTATAGTAAAAGCCAGCCACCAAATGGCGATGGGAATCGCGTCGGAATTGCGGCGTTTTTACTATAAGTCTCCCATTAAAGATCGCCGTCAGACAAACCTTGGCCTTTTATTTGTGTGTTAAGCCAAATATTTTTTTTTCTATGCTGGTTGGGAGTGGATGCTCTCTTCTGGACTACAATGTAATCACTTTTATTATTTGGCAGGGTATGTACCCATTTCTTAATAACTCTTTGGGACAAGTAAAATTTCAAACTTGAAACTTCCAATGTATTTAATTATATATAATAAGAAAAATAAGAAAGTCTTTCAAAATAACACAATACACTCTTTTGTAAAAATAAAAATACAAAAATAATGATAATGATGAAATAAAGTAATTTGTAAATAACTAATGTAATAAAGACAACAACATGGTCAATGACCGTCCGTGGAGTCTGTTTTGTAAGAAATTATCAATTACAAATTAAAGTTTTTGATTTGTTATATAATTAGTGAGATATAGAAAATTTTTGTTCTCAATCAAAAGTTATTGTTCTGACAAAATTTAAAAAGAGTTTTATTTAAAATTATTTCATTTGATTTTTCCCCCCCGACTTTACTGTTTTTATTAATTATATTTACAAATTACGATTAATTGTGTTTGTATATATACATTTTTACTCTCTCTCTTTTTCCTTTTAAACAAAAAAGTAAAAATAAATAACATAAATTAATTTTTCTTTATTTACTGAGAAAGGATTCAGGTAGTTAATATTTCAACTAGAGAGCAATATTCGACGCGCGTACGCCGCTTTACAATATCCTTCTAGCGCAACCCAATCTTTACCGTTCAGGTATTCTATTAACATTTTTCTACAGAGCGACGAGAATCCAAACCAAACCCGGCGAATTCGCCCAATGCTGGGCAGACCGCCAGAAAATGGTACAGATCCTCATTCCGCAGAATGTACAGACCGCACAGTGTACACTCTAGGTCGCTCGACTTAAAAAATTTATTTCGTAACGGCAAGAAATCACCTCTAATTTTAAATAACCACCTGATCGTATGGTATATATAATAATTATATGTTATTAATATATTGTTACGTGCTGTCGGTGGGCGTACTACACTCTAGCACGTCTAGACTAATAACTGTAATTGGTCTACAATAAAAACCACTCCAGTTGACGCTACAACTCTTTTTATTTCCAACCAATAAGCTATCTAAACAATTCACTTAGATTTCCGCTATTCAGAGTAGTAGACACACAAACAAATACTCTCACATCAAACACACAGATGCACAACCCAAAATCGTATTTCTTTCTCACCTCTCTTTATTTTTAATTATTTTATTATTTTTCTAACCATGTGTATAAAACACACATGATTCCAATTATAAATTTTGCCAGCTTGCCACACCATCCCCTTCTTCATTTTATTCGTCCCGAACAGATTCCATTCCCGGTAGGCCTGCCAAGCTGCTACTCTTGCAATTTTCGTTTTTTTCCTTCTTCGTCTTTTTCTTCTTCCTGTTCGCATCCACCATGGTGGCCGTAATTTCCTTTTCTTGCTCTTTCTCTTACCAACCTTGTACCTAGTTAGGATTCCATTTCCATTTATTCCATTGAGCTTTACTTCCGCATCTTCATTTCCGTTGACTTCTTCTTTCTCTTTTCCGTCAACATTATTGAGATTTCCTTCTTTGCAAGAGTTATTCGTTAGTAACTCTTGTTCTCCAGTTACTTTTAATTTTGACGCTCCTTCTTCTTTTATCGATTCTGTATCATCTTCCTCTTGGTCTTTGTCTTTACCAATTTCTTTATCCTCCTCACTTTCTTCCTCATTATTATTCACCATTTTTATCGCCCCTTCTTCTTTTATCGATTCTTTATCTTCTTCCTCTTGGTCTTCGTCTTCACCAATTTTTTCATCATTATTATTCACTATTTCTATCGTTCCTTCTTCTTCTTCAGATTCTTTATCATATTCCACTTGGTCTTCGTCTTTACCAATTTCTTCATCATAATTCACTATTTTCAATTTAACTTTTAAAGATTCTTCACCCAGGCATTCTTGAATTTTTGTTAGAGAATCATCTGTTTCGGAATCTTTCAGTTTTCCGACATTGTGACAGAGGTTAATATTTTTCTGTTCACTAGTACTCTTCTCTACTACGATTAATAGTAATGCGTTGATTTGTTTATCAAATTCTTCGCGACAATTTTGAAGTAATTTAGCAAATTCTTCATGCCCGATCATGTTCCTACATAAAGCAATATTATTTAATGTACAACAATACCTTCTCCTGGATCCGCCGTACTTATCCCACTTCTGACACCAATTGTTACGTGCTGTCGGAGGGCGTACTTCACTCTCTAGCACGTCTAGACTAATAACTGTAATTGGTCTACAATAAAAACCACTCCAGTTGACGCTACAACTCTTTTTATTTCCAACCACTAAGCTATCTACACAATTCAACTTAGATTTCCGCTATTCAGAGTAGACACACAAAAAAATACTCTCACATCAAACACACAGATGCCAACCCAAAATCGTATTTCATTCTCCCTGTCTTTTGTTTTTAATGATTTTATTATTTTTCTAACCATGTGTATAAAACACACATGATTCCAATTATACATTTTGCCAGCTTGCCACAATATTATAATTAATAATTATTATTAATTATACATTATATTTTATATATAATTGTATTAGTAGCAATGAGTGGAAGTCGTGTATCTTACAATACTTTTAGAAATTGGTCTCTGTATTTATATTTGTGTATGTGTGTGTGTGTGTGTGTCAGCATAATGCAAACGGAAAATGCAGAAGTTCAATGGCATTATTATTAACCTGAATTGTAGCGAGGTCACTGGAAAATGGCTATATGATAACGTACCCTCTCATCCTGCTAAGACAGTATGGTGGGACTGAGGCACTCCATTACACTCTATTGGAGAACCCGTTTTCTTTACGTGGGGTAAAGAGCGAAGAAAAATCATTACTATTTCGATAAATGGGCCTGCCTCATTAGAAGTGATAAATTATTGAAAAATTCCATAATTTGAATTAACCCGAATTTGAAGAGAATAAAGTTTGTTGAGAATTTCGAAGAATTTCACATTTAATAATGCAGGATTTCTTTTGCCGATCTACCTCTTGTCATCCAGCCTACTTTGTTTCCATGTGGTGTGTGCGTGAATTAAGCATTTCAGCTGTTTTGCTTTCCTAATCCTATGCTAGTTTCCCCTGCTGGTCTTTCCCTTGAAGAAAATGTCTTTTTTTACAAAGTATGTCATCCTGCAATCAAATTTTTTTTTAATCCCTTAGGAGCGTCATCTGCACCATGGGGACATCACAAACATTTCCTGAGAGATAGAAAATGCATCAATTTTCCAACCCTCGCCCTTGCCTGAAGGTTTCGGTCTTTTCATCCTTGACCATGAGTTGGAGATGTTTTTTTATAACTGCTTAACTTTCGTATTCTTCCTGTCCCTGTATCTATTGTTCAATCTTTACATGCGATGGCCGAAAGGGAAATTCTTGATTCATTAATTGAACAGGGCTAAATAAACTTCACAGAGCACAGTAAACTCTTGGGGCCTAAGCACAACTAATTCCCTTAGAGGCCTTGAGTTCTAAACTAATAGAAATGAGCAACAGCTAATGATTTCTTAATCAAAATTATTTAAATTTTTATCCTCATAATGATGCAATAAACCGCAAGTCTATCCATTAAAGAACGAAAAAACAAGTTGCCAATTTTTTAAGTTAAGAAATTTTCTAAAGAAAGAAATATTTCATTCAGAAAAAGACTTTTAGGGCACAATTACAAGTGTAGCATAATTAATTTATTTTTTTTCTTTTTGTAAGAAGTCTAATTTAATGTTACACATCCTTTTTCCTTTAAAGAGAATATCTCTTTTTACAAAGTATCCTACAGTGACGTTTTTAATTAATATTTTAATAAGAAAGGAAAGGGCATTTTATCTCACAATATCTACATAACTTTTCTCAGAATTTGTTTGAACTCCATATAACCTAGACTTAATAAATTATTACATAGGCTCTTCAAAACATTTTTTTTTTTTTTTTTTGTCAAAATAGTAGTTATACATTTGAATTAATTATTAATTATTTAAGATATATTTCAATTGGAAAATTCAGTCAATAAATTTGGAAACTTGTGCATCATTCTAATTACTAAAAAAATATACATTATAATCAAAGTGAAAATACTTATTAAAGTGGCCAAACTTAACAAATTCTTTGCAAATAAGTATAAACCTAAAAAGTGAAAATAATTTATCTGTCTGGACAAAGATGATCAGCCAAACGTTCTAGTTATAATCATAGCCAATCAATCTAATGCTAAACCATAATATTATGTAAAATAGGCTCCATGGAATTTTTTTTCCCACACAAACAATTCGTACAGATTCGCACCTTCTCTCCAGGTTTATGTATACCTCACCTACATCTTGGAATGACCTTCCTATTTTTAAACGATTCATTTGTCTAGGCAGCAATTGTTCAGGCTTGTTAAAGTTATTGTTGCTGGTCTGTATTCCAAAACGTATTATGACTCTTTCAAGGTTTAATAATAGATACGCGTCAGTCTCCCAAACACTTCGTCAATTTGCTTTATAGTTAAATACAACAAAAATATCTGATTCCATGTTCCAATTGCGTTGAAAGAACCAATAAACATTTTGATACGGCAGACTAATTTTACCGTTTTCCCATGTTTCTCCATAAAAGTGGCTTTCCTGTTCTTGAAATATACGTATACTTGTAAGATTTGTTCAGAGAAAACCCAAAGTAGGTCACTGTCAATTTATTACACGTTTACTACTATTAAATTTTAGTACAAATTTCGATAATAATATAAAAGAAGAAATTTTGTTGAAAGCAATAAGAATGTTAAGGGAAGGGATTAGCTCAGTTCCGCAGTGTTTCCCTTAGATTTTCTTTACCTAGGAGCCTCAACAGTTCAGTGTCCGTCCTACCGGGGATTGGCAGTGTTATCTATCTGTAATGAGACAACACTATCCGGAGACCGGCAATGCAATGAGAAAGCTCCGAACGCCAATGACCATAGATGTTGACGCGTCTTAATCTAAAAAAATAAAAATTAAAGAAATAAGAATATTCTGCAAAGAAATTAAACATTATTACATTCCGATTTATATAAGTTATAATCTAATAGAACCACTTAAAAGTTACTATTTTTCTCAAAGAATAGGATCAATGGATATAATAAAATAATTATAGAAACTGAACTATTACAACATTATTTGGAATACCATACTTTATTTTGTATTAAGACACTTTAACAGAATTTCCCCCAGTTACATTTGAGTGATAGGAATATTTAAAATAACAATTTTTACAATACATAAAATTATCATAAGACAAAGTTAATCTGATCTCTTTACACATACGTGGTTCCTACTACTACTACTCTCTCTTTACTTACACGCATAGAATTACATCCATTGCGCATGTTCACTGGAGTGGGGACATCCACTCGTACATCCAAACTATTTCTCTTAAAAGTATTATTCTTTCAAACCGTAACAACATAAACATGATATACCTACTACTCACCATACATAGCAGTAGCAGAAATAAAAATTGCTAATTTTTTTTTGGTATGCTTTAAACGTTCTTTATTTTATTTGCTTTCATATTCACTGATTAATGGTTTATTCGAATAGTATGAAGGAACGCAATAACAATATATTAAAAATATATAGTACTTTTCTAGTAGATTACTTTCGATAGTGCAGATAGCGTGGCGAACTGTTGGGTAGTAATTGAAACTCATAGATTTGGAAGAGCCTCGGAAGGCGCTCTTTTTGGTATGAAGAATTGTTATGCTTATTGAATGAAATTTAATCAATTAAGTTTACTTGATGTTTTGTATTACACCGCTGTCTTGTAATATTCCATTGTATGGAATTTTGAATCCAAACAAATATTACAATTTATATTTAATAAAATATAAACTTAATTATTTTAATGTGAAGTATGGGCCAGTTTTGATTAACAAATTTTTTTAAAACGAGGTGAAATGATAGTTTACCTCAAAAGTTTTTGTAATAATAGTAAGTAACAGAATAATTTAATTATACGTAAAAACACTAAATATCGTCTGCTATTTACCATTGTAGTGGAATCGTTTATTGGATGATCTGATCCCACCGTGATACCACCAGATGCAGTGGAATCGTTTAATGTGATACCTGAGGTATCTAGTAGATGTCTTGAAGAGGGCGGAAGTTAGTTTAGGGAAGTTAGTGCTCGAAGTATTAACACGTAAATTATAAAAATAGACTGTATTTGAACAATAATTTAAACGTAAAAAATGGTAACTATTAACAAGAAATACTTAGAAATAATTAGAAGATAAATAACTAATAATTTAGAATGATTAAGATAAATGAACTAAGAAGCACAACTAAGGAAATAAGTATAAATAAGAACTGTATAGGGACGCATAAACTGCTGCTCGTATATGTAGGCGTATTGAAGTATAATCGTATAATCATCCCCTCTTCCAATCGGGGGAAGTTTATATATTAGTGTTGGCCACACTCGCACCAAGATATCTGAGTGTTGGCCACACTCACACCAAGACATCTATCCTAGTGTGCGACCTTGGTTAGTTTGGTGACCACCGATTTAGGTCAGTGGCCAGCCTTAGCAGTGCTTGCTTTGATGACAGCAGCTAGCTACCCTGTTAGGTCAGTGGCCAGCCTTAGCGGTGCTTGCTTTGATGGAGGGGTATTTACCCTTGGTTTGTTTGTTTACCCGCGGCCTTGTCTTGAAGTCAGGCAGCTGGTATTCTTTCTTTATTATTGTGAAGGTTTGACATTGCTATGACTTTGCCATGTCATTACATCACTCATACATCATCACAACCAAATGTTCATAAGAACACCAGTTGCTCTAGCATCTGGCAGCTGGGGCTTTTGCCTATAAAGAACGAAGCATTTCTCTCTTGTTAAACTTCCTTTGTAAAGAATTTGTTTCTTGTATGTAATATTTGCAATCACCAAATAGCAGAGAAGATTTTGAGTAAATGTTAATTGATTTCTTTTATTTTTATTTGCCTCTCTGCACTTTATATGTATGTATCAATTATATTATGGATGTAATTTGTGCGGCTTCTTCCAATAACTCTGCGACGCTAACATTTTGGAAAACACTGTCGTAACTAATGAATTTTTTTTTTAATCCACTTTATTTTTTTATTTTGTCGTTAAATTACTTTATTTGCTGAAATTTATTAACGGAAAAATGGTAATTACTTTTGAGGATGCCGTTAGAGCAGTCGCTCTTGCGGAGGAAGGACATAGCTAGCGTACGATAAGTGGAAAACATTTAGATCTGTCACGTTCTGTGGTTAATCAAGCAATCGTGTATTTTAGAGAACTGTGGAATACGTTCGGAGATCCGAAAGTAGTCGTAGATAAGCCACTACAGATTGGGACGATCGACTTCCTACATTCTTAGTTCTACGCAATCGGTTTTTACAGCTATAGAGCTCGGATATAACTTCTTACAAGTTTGTGGAGAACTAGGTCTGATGGTTAGCTTTTGCCAATAGCGCCTCCATTGGACTCTAGAGCAATGGGGGGCTGTTCTCTTCACGGATGAATCGCATTTAATTTATATTCTTCAGACGGTCGAATTCATGTGTGGAGAAGGCAGGGAGAGCGCTTCATTCAAAAGAAGTACTAGAAGAAGTGCTCCTTTTCTATGTCACTTAATTATGGTGTGAGGTTGGGATAAGTTTTGAGTTCCCAATTGTTGTTGAAAATGGCACAATGACCGCTGCTAGTTCTTCTGGGGGGCAGTCATACTGTTGGCTCCATTTATCGGGGACAGTTTCATGATAATGCATTATAACGCCTGACCACACATAGCTAGATATGTCACCGGAAGGAGTCAATTTAAATGTGATCGATTGGCCTGAACGTGCTCCGGACATGAATCCTATAGAACATCAATGGGACTTGCTCAAGAGACGCGTTAGAGCTCGTGATCAGCCTCCAATTGTTCTGAAACAGCTCTGCTTTACCGTAAATGCCATTCGACAAGAGACCATTCAAAACCTAATTGCAACGATTCTATGCCGTATCAGGGGGGGGCTTTATAGTACTGCCAAAGGAAGGCAATAAATAGCAAGTATTTTTTCGTATTTTTTTTTAGTTTCTTGTTAGCTAATTGATTAAAAATGTGTTCTTTATTAATGAAAAAATTGTGTCCCATTTTGTTTGTGGCTTGAATGATTTGTGAATTGTTAGCACTTAATTTAGTAAATTTCAAAATGTTCGCTTTATAAAACATACAATTAAAGACAAAAAACATATTTTTATTTTTAATGAATAAATTCACGTGATATAAATATTATTTTGAATCGAAATCAATCCTAGCAACCCATATGGTTTTGCCAGTTCTGATTAACTAATATTTGTGATTGTCAAATACAAATGGCCCGCCACAAATTGATGAAAAATGTGGTGTTTTAGCTAGAAACAAAAAGTACTTGCAACATTATTAATAAATGATTATAAACACTTTTCTACATTTCTAAGCATATGTTACACACAGAAGTAAACTTTTGAAGTTTTTAGAATAACTGAAGAAATCCACTAAAGATGTCCAATGTAAGTGTCCAAACAATATCAGAGTATTAGCTCAACTTGTGTAATATATTACAGGTTAACTAAATGATTTCTTCCGACGAGAAAAAACCTAAAAGTGTGCTGAAAAAGAAAACACATTCCGTAAATCGAGAATATGGAGCACCAAAAAGGAGGAAAAAGCCTAGTGTAACATTTGGCAATGTGGACGTTTTTTATTTTGACCGCGCTCAAGGATTTAGTACGGTTCCATCAACTGGTGGTTATGCGTTGGGCATGAAGAGGAAGCATTATCGTAAAAATAGTTTTACCTTAGATCAATTTGCAACAGAGAAAAAGAAATACAATCGATTATGTATATTAGAAAATGCACAAAAAGAAAGGAAACTTGAAAGTTTGACAGACATTACAGATATTGGACAAAATGATATAATATTAATTGATGAAAATGAAAGGATACAGATGCTGCTAAGAGCTGGTGTAAAATTAGATCATAATGAGAAATTAGAATGTCAAATAATTGCGGAATCACGTTTAAAAAACGGTTGTGATTGTGAAGATGCATGCAATAAGAACACATGTTTTTGTTGGAAATCTGGTATAAATTGTCAAGTAGATCGGAACAGACACCCTTGTGGTTGTACAGAAATGGGTTGTGAAAATCCATATGGGCGATCAGTTTTTAATTTTCAAGAGGTAAAATCACATTTTTTTGAAATAATGTCGAGATTAAAAGTAGATAAAACCACCACAAGCACTTCACCGAGTGGAAAAAAGCGAGATTATAAAAATAAAGTAAATAGAAGCCGGCCATCTTCAACAAATCTGGATAAGTATGATGCAGAAGCAGTGAACTATTTGAAATTTTCATAAAAAAAAAAAAAAAAACATTATTGAAATAAAACATTTTATTTTCTTGTAACTCCAATGTGTTTTAAAGATCGTAAACTAATTTTTTATGTTTTTTAGGTGATATGTGTATCAAAACTTCTATTTATTAAAGTTATGTATAATATAAAAAAAAACATGAATATACACTTATTATTTACACACCCACACCCACACCCACACACACACACACACACATATGTTATATTTATATTTTACGTCCAAAGTATGCATTCGCGACAACATGAATCGGCCTATTCCATTTACTGGCTAAGCAAGAGGTATTTCTGAAGAACTCGACAACTGTCTACTCAGAACAATGTTCTGGAACGCAGATAGCCTTACACACGATAAATTTATCCATTTTAAACATTTGGTAATGGCGATTGTCGTAGATCTCTACGCAATAGTTGAGGCTGGAGCCTCAACTGATAAATAGAAATATTTTCAGGTAAGCGGCTATCAAATTTATACCCTAAAAAGAGGAAGATAGGTTGCATCTGGAATATTGGTAGCGGCAAAAACCTCTTTCACAATATAAATGTGCTTTACAAATATAAAAGAAATGAGGAGACTACGACAAGTCGGAGATGGATGAACTGGAGATGTGGTAGGAAGGTATGTATAGAAGATTATTTTTCTGTACAATCCTCCCAGAACTAAACCATACCTGGGGTGGCTAGAAGCAAAATGGAATGCACACTCTGTTTTAATGGGAGATTTAAATGCCCTTTCAATTATGTGGGGCTACAATGAAACCTCCAAGGTTGGCCATACATTCGAAGAGTTCCATCTCATCCTTTCCAGCCCGATTTGTTGAAAATGAAAACAGAAGTCCTATTTCCTTTCACAAAGAAGAGGAACTTTTCACCCCAACATGGTCTTGGTGCAGTAGGCACAGTAGAGAACACGCTAATGCACAGTCCCAGTGGATTTGGGCGGAAAATTTTAGTAGCCTGCCTATAAAAGCGGAACAGAATTGTTCTTACACAAGACCGGTAAAGGCAAAGTGGAACGTGATGAAGGCTAACTGGATGCTATTTAGTCGAGATTGAGAGTAAATCTGAGGTCAGATTGACAAGTGACTTGGTTGTCCAGAATGTTAAAAGAGTTGTGCCACGTATAAAAGAGTTATTCTTAAATGCGCAAAAACAGGAAACCCCAGAGGAAAAGTCAAAGGGACTTCCCTTCACTTAATTTAAAAATAAATAAGCAAAATAAAAATAATGACCAAAATAAAATTGTTTGTGCCTACTTCTTGTCTTTGGGGTGCTGAAATACCCCACTATACCAGTTATGCTTCGGGAAAGTACTATACCAGTAAAAAGGGAAGGGATCAAGTGGAAAAGAGAAGGCAGAAAGAACAAAGCTAATTGAAGATAAAAGAACCTTTAAGCAAAACTGCCATTTTAAGAAAACTAATTTACTGGCCAAGCGAGAATATGACAGGGATTTCTTTAGAACCTTAAATTTCAGACAGGATAGAGTGAAGACCCATCGGTTCATGTCCAAACTCAATAATGAAAATGTCCCGGTAAGGAAGAATCCCTTCCTGAAAGGAGTAAAAAAACTGACTTTGATACGGAAATAGCAGGTGTTACTGCAGCCGTTATACTAAAATAAGCAACTTTAAACCAAGAAGAGATAATGGATCTCTGAAAACAAATGCACCAACTGCATGTCCCAGTGAAGAGGAAGAAGAAGAAGCTTTTATGTACCGTGAATTCATATAGCAGAATTAGCAGAAACAAAAGCCGGGAAATGTCCCGGGCTCGATGAGATTCTTCTGAAGTATTGTGTACACTGTGTTGCAAGGGAAAGAATTTTAATTTGTTTCTGAATAGGATTGCTGAACTCCTATGAGAAGTAACATCTGAGTGATGGAATGTTGTATAATTCGTATGTACAAGTTAATTCGTGAAGTCAGGTGTGTTTCTACCAGAAGGGCTACGTCTATTCGTTTTGCGTTAAATACTGTTTCAAGTTCGTTTCTGTGCGAGATAATGGCATTGCAGTTCCACTATGGAAGTATTTTTAGTTGTCAGTCATTGATGTCGCTTTTGTTCCAGTAGTTCCTGTATGACAGACGTTAGAAGTGATAGTGTTTTTGAACTCATTGAAAAAAATGAGAAAAAATATAAAGTGTTGCCTTGATGAGCTAAAGATTGTGAAGGGCTAGAGACTCATGCAATTTGGGAGTATGCTGGTATGTAATTAGAACGTATTGATGCTTGAATGTGAGTTTGCGGGTGTGAGTGCAACCTTTGTGATGGAGACATCAAAGGAAGTGAGGGACAAACCTTACCTCCATATGGACATATTGTTTGACTTTTTACCCAGTTCTGCTGTGCTGTCTGTCGTCTGTCAAAGTGGATTTAGGTGTAGAGTAATGGACTTCTTGTGCAGCTGTTGGGTTGTGCAGACTTGTTTCTTGTGCCAAATCGCTTCTCATTGCTTACCTTCTCCTTTGAAGTTCTCTTGGACCTTACATTCTCGATAGCTGATAGGATGCAGGCCACCATAGAGATCGCAAGCGGGAGTTGTTCCTTGGAGCTTTAGGCAATTACCCGACCTATGCTCCCCACCACAGCGAGCACATCAATGAGGATGACTGCCTTTCGTGCGTCCGTAATTTTGGCGGGCGATGCTGGTATTGTGGAATAACTTTCCTTTTTTTTTGGCTTCTCAACTTTTATTATGGTATTTAGAAGTTTGTTTACCTGAAATATTATGTGATTCGTCGGCCAGGGCGCAAGATCTACGAAAAATAGGGGTACCAGTTTCTTAGTTCCGGGTTGTGAAACATTAACTATGGCAATTGCTTGGTATCCTAATTTGTGCAGCTCTTCAGATATCATATCTGTTGGAATACTATAATGGAGGTCAACAATTCTATGTGGTTTGTCGGCTTCTAATTAGTAGGTGTGTAATTCAAAGTTCTACCTTTAAGGTATTTTATGGCAGCTCTGTATACATCTGGAGTTTTGGTGTTAATCGTAAGGCCAGAACTGTTGGCATTTAGTGTGAAATCATCTGCATCTAGACTTGTCATTAATCCTGAATATAATAATTTCAAATCTGTTATTTTGGCTATTTTGATTGGAGCTGGTTGGCTAGATTTTATATTATCATTTGAATTATTTTGGCATCCTGTATTGTTTGAACTGGTATCTATGGTAACGTTGTTGTTTTGTTTAATATAGTATGTCTTGACCATCTGTAATTTACATTTGTATTTAATTTTGTATTTGAATTGGAGTTTTTCTTACGTCTTTTAGCTTGTCCCAGTCTCTGGAGAATGATTCTAGATTTCTATTGCTTACTTCATCTTCATCAGATGTGAATTCGTAGTTGTGAGCTTCGGGAAGTACAAGTGGGACGCTCATTTTCTAGAATACTTCCAATAATAAATTGTAATTATTTACTATTCAGTTCAGGACCTCGCGTTTAAATAAGCACAAAATTTTTTGAAAACATTTTCAAAAACCCAGAACAAAAAATTCAGTGGTAATCACCATTTAACGCTTAGCTGATTCTACAAGCAATACCAAAATTTCGAATTGATCGCTAGATGGACCTATAGCTTGCATGAAAAATAGGATAACATTATTTCACATTATTAGCAAATAAATGTGAAGATCTTTGCTTCTTTTTACCGACAAATCAGAGCTATCTAATTTATTCTTTAACTGCAACATCTGGACTGACTAGTTAAATGCTATAGATTTAATTCCGCCGGTCATCTTTATTCTCTCACCTTCCTTTTTTGGCAGTTTATGGGATACGAGGCCATAGGTATCTAATAAAATTGCCCAGCTTTTCCCTTCAGCCTGCTTCTTGGCCTTTTCCCTAATTTGCTCTTCCAGTTTGATTTGGATTTCTTTTTTTAACCGTAGCGTAGCTCAATACAATTTCAGACTGCTGCATTGCAGGTGCCACTTTGACCAATCTGTCAGCTCGTGCATTTTCTTGCAATCCACAGGCGCAGGCACATGCTGAAACACAATTGTGGATAACAAAATTCCCGATCAGCTCCTTGCATTTTATAACATCTCCCGAGCTGTTTCTTCTAGAGGCTGTTATTGCAATTATCATGCAGTCATAGAAATTCTAAAAGTCACCACCGACTTGAATTCATCCGTTGGTTAGTTTACTTCCAAAGCTATGCGGATAACTTTTATCTCCCCATTAAAATTCGTGGCAAAGTTGAGTTAGTTAGAATTTTGTGGATTAAACCGGCACCTGTATTTCTTCTTCTTTTGGCATAACCGTCAGTGTAGACATGGTTGGGAGGTTCTGCAATTTTGTTACCATTTTTCATCTAACATTGTTCCTGTTTTAACAGGCTTTTTTTTTGAAACCTGGCCTTATAAGTAAGTATTCGATCCGGTTCCTGAAAGAAAGCCTGTCCCAAGTTTAGATTTTTCTTCATCTAGTTTTGTTCAACTTTTAATACATGAAATGTTCGCTCATTAAGACAATATTATTCGATTTTACTTTTCTCGGATATGTTTAGAATGAAAAATATTTTCTCAGAGATCATACTAATATGTCTTTGTAGAATTTGTTTGTTTAAGTAAGAACTTAGTAAGAATAATTACCTTAGAAATAGAAAATCAAATAACAGAATACTTTACTATCTAAACGTCTGCAAAAAAAAAAGAGGTAATGTATACTAATTTTCAAATAAAAAAAAATTATTTATTTATTTATTTACTGGTATTACTAGTTACAAGATTAGTAGCAATATTAATAAATAATACAAAAGTAGAATTCCTAAAAATTAAACATAAGAAATATAAAAATTCTAAAGATAATATTATATTCGTCATAATTACGAGCCTAGTAATTAAAAATACGTATAAAATCTACTTGGAATATATATATATATATATATATATATATATATAGAGTAACTACTTAACAGAAAAATAAATAAAAATATAAAGATGTAACAGGAAAAGGTATAATAATAAGATAAAAAGTAGCATAAAAAAGAGGAAGGTACCAAAATGGAAAAAGAGGATTAGTATTTTCGGATGTAAGATTCTAGATGTTTAATTTTTCCAACACTTCGTTTAGTGTTAGCAAGTTAGTATTTAAATAAGTTACAATCAGTAGTTAAAGCGTTAGAAGATTCATTAGTCTTGGTAGTCCAGAGTACTTAATGTAGTTAGTCTGGTAGGATTTCTTTGCAAACGTTAGGTGTTCTCTCGTGTTTCGTTGGTAAATACAAAAGTCAAGTGAGTACAATAGTTCGGGACAGTTTATTAGATTGTGCATATTTTGTAGGTAAATATAACGTCAGTGTCATATCGTCTGCTGTCAAGAGTTTTCAGTCCAGTCATTTCAAGTAACAATTCATAAGCTGTATCATCGTAATGTATCACCAGTTGAAACTCCCGTTTCTCTGAATCGCAAAAAACGAAGAAAATTATTATTTTTATTTAAGGCGTGTCAACATCTATGGTCAATCGCGCCCGGAGACTTCTCAGTGCACTGCCGGCCTCCGTTCAGTGCTCTCTCGTTACAGACAACACTGTCCAACACCGGACAGTGAGCTGTAGAGGCTCCGGATGAACAAATCTAAGGGTCGCACAGCTGGACTTGAGCCCGGGTCCTCCGCGTGGGAGTCCAGTACGCTAACGCTTAGCTATTCTCTTTCCCATGAAGAAATATCTTTTTAGATTCTAACGCATCTTTATGGTCTTTCAAATAGGAGTTCCATATTCCAATACTGAAATATATATTCCGTGTTCACCTATCAGTAAAAAAAAAATATGTTTGCAATAATTTAATGTTGTGACTACATTTATGTACATTTTCTAGTGTACTTGAAATCGAACTACTCCACAACAGATAAAATATTTAAATTGATCAATCTAGTTCAATTAAAATTAAATATTATAAAACAAAAAGTTTGTTTTTATTATTTTTTTTTACCTTTCTTCGGCCTTCGAAATCTTTTAGGTCCCGTGCCCTCACATTTAACAGTAATTGCTGATTAAGCGACTGTAAAAACGAACAGAAGCGTTATTTTTGTAAAAAAACTTTTGCTGTTTATTTTTTTCCCGAAAAAAAGGGTTCCTTGCTGGTTGTTGGTTACATAAACCTCAGAAGCAAGGAATAGCTGTGAGGGGTCTCCTGCGTCCTCGTCGCCGGGGCTGATAACCTTGACCGGGCAGAAGGGAGACTTGTAAATTAAGTACTTGTAGATAAGAGGATTAGGTGAATCGTAAATTAAGAGAGGGTACGGTGGCACCCAACCGCTCTTTTCAGAGCGAGGGTGCGGCCAATTCGGCCTTTGCCCGCTGTAAATATTGTACATATGTATATAGCGCAATTTTATTTATTTATTTATTTGATTGGATTGTTTTTTATCATAGTCAAACTATTTATATTTATATTACTGGTGACTCTCAAACTTAGTTTAACGTATTAGGATACTTCCTAATTATAAGTGCTGGTATTTGTAGAAAGAAAATAATGTGAGTGCTGAGGAGAGGAGTTTTGAGGTGGGGCAAAAAGTATGGGTGATTAGAACGGGGGGTCCTGTGCAGGAAGCTACCGTTTCCTCCCTGGTGAACGTCTCTGGCACCTGCGCTAACAACTCCATTACAAAAGGACCACAGGCTTATGTTTCTGTCGAATGGGACGAAGACTCAGGCATCGTTAAAAAAAACGGCGTTATCACCGAGTTAAGCACACAATAATGGATCTAATAGGCGAAAAAGGTTTTACATGCCACGAGGAAGTATATGGCGTCGATACTGACGGTGCTTCAAGGTACGCCGATATTATTGCCTTTGCCGAGAGTGGGAAATCAACAATGATCCTAGATCCCACAATTCGTTATGATACTAATGACTGTGATCAGGCAAGTAAAGTGGATTTGGAGAAAAAAGCCATTTATGAAAAGTGCATTCCTTACTATAAAGAAAAATTTAGAGAACAATATGGCGATAGGGATTACACTGTTCACGGCCTGTGGTTTGGGGCAAGAGGTACTATCCCGCAGACAACTCGAGGTTTTTTGGACGAGGTCGGTGTTGACCCATCTAAATTGACAAGCCTACTGGAGTTAATTATTATAGACTCAGTAGGCATCATACACAATCATATATATAGTTATTAATTTCTTTTTCCCCCCCCTCTTTCTTTCTGTTTACTTTTTTATCTTCCTTCGTGACTTTTGATATTTTATGTTCCCGTATCAAATAATTGTTTTATTTACACTGCACGTTGCAACACGCTTGCATTACGCTTGCTTTCTTTATCCTTTATTTTTATTATGTATGTACTGTTGTCTTGGGATAGATCAGAATGCTGTGTTTTTGCACCTCAACAAAGTTGAGCAGCCTCTTTTTATTGTAAGTCTATTCAATAAAATGTTTTCTCTTCTCTAGCCTCATTTATAAACTGCACACTCCTCAAAAATTGTTAAGAAAATGAGGAATTTGTTGAGTTATATAATGGCTTCCAAAATGTGTAAAAATAGTCTGTCCTCGAATTTCTATAATAAAACAAGGGTGAAACAGAGGAGTCTTCTCAGTCCCTGCCTGTACTTGTTGTTTATAATGCCCTGGAGGAGATGTAGTGGTGAACAGCAAATGTAAGATAAACTTGTTGGCATATGCGCCGATATTGACTTACTGGCCCCGGACCGTGTATCTCTCCAATTATTAATCAACTTTCAAAACAAATATTATCAATTGTGGGTCCTGCAAATCAAACTAGAAAAGGAAAAACCTGGTCATCGTCTTCTGAAACGGCGGTAGATCAGCCAAAAATATGTAATGGTTTTTGGGCTCAGACAGAATTGAAGTGGTCAGTTAATCTAAATATCTTGGCATTATACTTGCTCCCTACATTAACCAAGTCCAAACACTTAAAACGCAAGCCATCAAAAGCAAATCTCAGCTAAAACTCAATATGGTCTCAATTTATTGATTGCAAGATTTTATTTTCACTAAATATTCGTATTATTAACTTTGCTAGTAGAAGAATGGTTTGCTGGGGTGCCCATGTTTGAAGATGAAAAGTATATGACCAGGTTGAGAGGTTTTTTTTTCATGTTTTCATCAAAAAATTCTTGAAATGCCCATAGTACACATCATCAGGGCTAATACATTTCAAAACCAAATTACCGCCAATTTTTCTTTACACATTATTGATGCATTATAAATATTTACTCAGATCATTCAACCAAAAATATTCACAATATTTTAGTTATTGAACTTAGAAAGAATATGTTTGTGGTTTTCAGAAATGAAGTGTCATGTCATGTCAAGAAGAATTTAATATTAACTTTAATTTAAATCACAAAATTTGTAACAATAGTGATTTGCGGAAATATATTACCATTGAAACTGTAAAATAGTGACTTTAACACTATTTTCAAATTGGAGGTATTTAATACAAAAATTATTATCCATTCTATATTGAACTTCATTATAATTTAGAAAATAAATTCTATTTAACCGATGATTTGTCTATGATATTTAAAATTAGAGGTGATCTTGTACCGTTGAACTACAAGTATTTTAGGAATACCATCCTTGAATTTACTTTATTTGGCAATAAACAGACTGAGGATCTATTCCACTTCCAGGCAATTTGTCCAGCATTGGCCAAACTGCGCAGTTATTGCGCGGATCTTCAACTATTATTTCTAGAGAGCGATTGTTTGAACGGCAAAAACTGGGTTGCTCTTGTAAAATATTCTACCATAGCTTATGCAAAATGAGTATCACTTATTAATTTGAGATCATTATAAACGTATTTTTTATTTTTAAATATAATTTTTTATATCGGATACTTAAGAAGTTGCAAGAAAGATAGAGTTATAAAAAGAAAAAATAAATAAATAAATAAATTTTTTTTTTTATTTATTTATTTACAAATTAGTATGGGCCAGCTACTTAGAGCTTTACACATAGAGCTAATTGAAAGAAAAAGAACAGAAACAATAAAACAAAGATGAGTCTTCTCAGAGATCTTGGTAGAGTCTGGGTTTTAATCTTCTGGATGAAGCAGGCTTGCCTATGTGGTAATGTGAAGCTGAGGGTAGTGTGTGAAGCGATAGGGAGAAATTGTCTGTAAGTTTAGCCATATACAAAATTAAAACCAGAAAAAACAATCAATAAACAATAAAACCGCTTCCATAGGCAGTCAATGACCTTGTTGTTGAAATATTGTTAACTATATGTGAAATATTGTTTTGTGTTTATATACTTTTTTCACTTTGTAAATTAAATAAAAACGTCTTCTTGTTCACTAGTAAGTAAAAAAATAACTTACCACCAATGATTTTTATCCAGGCGCATCAAATTCCGAGGTTATTAGCGTCCCCCCAATTAAAGTTACTTCACAAATCTAGTCGGCTCGAACTGGAATGGCACTTGTCCAGCCTTTATGACATCAACTCAACGCCTTACTCATCAAGGCATGGTGGAACCTAAAGTTATTGAACTAATACCACAATAGTGATATATTATGAGATATACAGATTCTACATACACATGTATAAATTCAAGGTCTTGAACAGAGATGGAATCCAGTAACGGTCTAATACTAATGGGTAGACAATGAACCACGCCTCTACACTGAGCTATTACAGCGCCTTAAGAAAATCACTTTTTAAAATTACAATTCCCGTTGACATCCTCACCCGAAACCAGTGGATTGGAATGTCTAAATATCAATATTGTCTGCAACATCATTTTTTTTTTTTAACTTCTCTTTGAGATCTTCGTAATATTACACAATAGGATCTTGCCTTGTATTCTAAAATTAAATTTTTCTCATTAGCTAATTTTCTAGCACAAAAACAAGGTCCATGCTGAAAATTGGAATAGATTTTCTCTTTAGCAGCAAGAAATATGGGGACGGGGATTTATTAAAGTGTAATTACCTTATGTTTGCCAGTCATATTTTCTGTTGCTGAATATCCTAATAAAGTCGAGAAGTTGTATAAGATTCTTTCCAACTAGGTAGTAATAAGCTCCCTTAGATGAAAACTAATCCGGAAACTACGCTAAAGAATAAATTGATTTTTTTTTTTTTTTTACATAAAAATACAGCTGTTATAAGCTCGACTATTTTGCTGGCAATCCGGAATTTAGTATTCTGCTTCTCCTTCTTTTTTTTTTGTTTCCTTTAAAAACAGGAATAAGGAGAATTGGTTAAGGTATCAGTAGGAAATAGGAGAACATGAATAGACTTCCTTGTTCTTATCTTGTGGAAACTAAGGCGAGAAATAGGAAACCAAGAAGTAGTGTAGAGAGGGTGATGGGTTATATAAGAATGAGGAAAGAAGGATAACGTAAAAGAGTCTCAGTTGATTCCCGCCGAACAGGCGGCAGAAATTAATAGCTCCTGTGGAAGTAAAATGAAAGCTGGCGGAGAAAATGGGGCGGAATTGCCAGGGGTAGTATGAGTGAATAAAGGGATGGTACTAGGGTACAGGCGTTCAGGCGTGAATTAAAACTTAGCGGACTCTTGGAGTTGGGGAGTGGTTGGCAGAGAAGGAACAGGGTATGTAGGGTGGATGGAAAAGAAGTTAAAGGGATGGGAATGGAAGGGAAAAATAGAATGGAAGGGAAACATGGGATAGGAGAGGAAAAGAGCTGGAGGCCTGCGGGTACTACTACTCTATTTATATATATATATATATATCACATGCCATGGACTTCACCTCGTTTAACTCGACCCTTTATTTTAACGCGTCTTAAACTTTATTCACTGCTTCACAATTTACTATCTACCCGTATGAGGTGCCAAACATTAAATTTACTTCAGTTTAAAGGAAAAAAATAATCATAAATAAAACTATTTCAAAAGTCAGATTTTTCTCAACTATAAACCAACCTAAGGCTTTTGAATAAATTGGAAATAATCCTAAATACGTCTTAAAGAATATAGTTTCTTGGTTGGTACCTTCTGTCATTATAATAAATTTCTCCTATCGATTTATAATATCATAGACAATTAATTTTGTTTGCGCGTCGATTGCCTTGGCTATTATTGTCTGTTATGCATTATTTCTTTCTCGATCCGTGGCCATACGAGCTGGTATGGCACATGTTAATACACATTACCTTGCCCAGTAAGGTGAGATCCTACTAGAGTGGAGCTCTAGATTATGTAATTCTTTCCACAAATCCCCTCTTGTTTCATCAAATTAGGTGACGGAGGGAGAGTAGTATATTGTTGATGCCATCCCTTACCCTATTGGACTCCTTATATTTAGACAAAAGCAAAAGTATTTTTTTATTTATTTATCCCATTAAATACATAATATTTAGATAAGTATATATTTAGAAGTAACAATTTAGATATAACTAATCATAAGGAGGCTACTTAATGTATAGCTAAATGGGATATACTGTATTTTTAACAAATGTTCCTGCACAATCCAATAATGTAATTAGCCTTTACTAAAGTAAACCTAATGGGATTAAAACACTTTCATATATTTTCGTTCAACCCAATATAGCCAATCTATTCGTGCTATTCGTGCAAATAAATAAATTCACGCCAATAAATACATTCACGCTAATAAATACATTCTCTCCAATAAATATATTTTCACCAATAAATACATCCACACTAAACGTTCACACAAGAGGAATGTACTCGATATTCCTCTCCTCTTTAAAACAACTACCTCCTCATTGGATGAAGTAGCCGTAAGTATTCCTCCACCCAGTTTACTTAACCTAACTTAACTTCTAGTCAAAATACTACTATATACAATCATATCTTTCAGGTAAGCATGGAAATGCAGCCTTATATAAGGAGAACCCTTTTGCAGAATAGCGCCCTTGTTTTGTAGCAGTCAATGTCGCACTTAGCCCTGGTACGATTCGAGTACAAATTGCGGTTTATTCCCGTCACAGGGATAAAAAACATATTTTTTGTTGGGACAAATATATATATATATATTTCAGCATGCTCCACAAAAGTATTACATGCACTTATACACAGCACTTCAACTGTTTAGGACATAATTGTTTAGTATAAAAAAAAGATAACATAACTAATGGACACATTTATACAATTATTATCAATATGTCAATATTATCATCAAAATTATAAAAATATGTATACAACTCTACTTATTTGTATAGAGTATAACAACGAGAACTACAAAACAAGAGTAAATTGATATAGAATTTGCTGTGACATAGGCTTTCTAAAAATGGCTAATTGCCATTGCAATGTATTGTACAGTTCTTCCACCTACCTCCCTAAAGATAGGTTGATGACAAAGTAGAAAATTTTATTTTTCAATTTTTGCAGACGAATGTAACGTCCAACCACCAAATTTGGTGTTGTGGACGGGTACGGAGAAGCACATACATTTTTAATAACATTTTTTAAACTAATAAAAAGTTTATCAGCCATATACGGTATTCGAACTGGGAGATCCCCAAGTCGATGCTTATAACCACTACATCAACACCCGTCCCTGAGTTAAATAAGTATTATTCAACAAATTTTTAAAATTACCAAAAGACTTGTTTGTATAAACTTACTTAACAAATTATTCTCTTGTCAGAAGTTATAACTTCATATAGCTACTTTATAGCCAATGTTTCAGTATTCTCTGGGTGTTGTAAAAAATTTTTTACTACATAAAAAGTCTTCCTAATATGAAATATCAAATTTTAAAAAGGAAGAGGGGTTTCAGGACAAAGCCCCTCCGTTAGGTTATTTAGTATTGTATAAATAAATAATACTTTTAAAAAAATCTTTTTAGAAAATTATTAACAAGAAGAAAGGGAAGTTGGCTAAGAATATAAATTAAATTATTATAGCAAAGAGCAATTTAAAAATTCCATTAAGTTGCGTCACTCATTAACTTGTTTAAATGGTGGTAGGAGGCCAGGTTTTTATTCATGAATATTTAGATTATTTAAAACAATATTCCCTTTATTTTATTGTTACAAGGAAATGTACGCTTTGGTAAAAGGGTTCAAGAAATAGGAGGGAACCTTGGGAGAAATTATAAAGGATAAGGAGGAAGTTGGAATGGCGCTAGTGGTGAAGAACAGTGGAGGAAAATGATATCTCTGGGACGACACAGTGCTAATCACATTTCGTCGTCTTATCTCTTAGCCATTAATTAAACGCTGTACATTAGTAGGAGAGCACCAGGATGAAGCCATGCATTCCACAGAGAAGGGGTTGGTAGCATAGACTGACCGGAAGTGGTGTCACGTACTAGTCATAATTTTGAGAGTTAAATTCCGGCTATTTATCGTACAGTTACCCTTTAACAAAACTGTATATTATTAATTTTGTTATATTAATAAATATTATGTTAACTTTAATTAGTATTTAGAGCACTGTTATTGATTCATTTGCCAGAGTTAAATGATTTTATTTTGTTAAGTGTCTTAAGGTTCATTATTATGTTTCAACCTCAAAAGGATTTCTTGTAAAACGAACAAAAATTTCCAACGACATTTTCTAGCTTAAATGAAGTAAATAAAATTGGATGAATTATCAGGAAATAGATTTCTTTTTTTAAACAGCACCACAAACACAGACATTTTGCAATTTTTGCTATTCTAATTAAAAAACTTCCTTAAAACTTGGAGTTCTTACTAAATGTTTAGTTGTTCTTTATACATAGATGGAACCGTACATTCCACTGAAATAGCATTTTACAGATAAGCATTAAGCCGTAGCCATAGCACGTTAGAACCCACGGAATGAATTTTAGATTAGTAGCCGATTATTTTTCATTTTATTTTAATGCGTTGCTGCAGCGCCTGCTCTAGCGGTTACATCACCCCGGACAAAAAAAAAAACAAATTGCTGCCCCTTAAGAATATACATATATTTTTTTAGAATAAATATATATTTTTTTTAAGCAAGTTTATACATGTTTAAACACAAGCTGAAGCAGCGCTCTGCTCGCGTGATAACTATTCTGTTCATTTTTTTTTTTTTTTTGAAGCGGGCGCCAATGCACTGTGACCTTTTCCGATCTTTTGTGCTATCCCCCTGGGTGCCACGGGCTTGCCCACAGCACCCGAACAGATGTCCCAGCTGAACATCCGTTCTACAAAACCTCCATCAGTCTGAGATCCCTGAGGAATCCCAGTATCCTGACAGGCTCTAGAAAGAGTATATCCCCCTCTATTCTGTTCATATAAGTATATACATGTTCAAACAAGTTCAAGCACCGTCCTTTACAAAATCCGCGTTAATTTTTCAATAATAGTGTAAATAAGAGGAGAGATTAGCTAAGTGGTTAGAGCACTGGACTCCTACGCGGAGGTCCCGGGTTAGAATCCAGTGTAACCCTTAAATTTTTTCGTCCTAGGAGCATCTACAGCTCACTATTCGGTGATGGACAGAATTGTCTGTAGCGAGAGAACATTGTCCGGAGGCCGGCAGTGCACTGAGAAGGCTCCGGGCGCGAATGACCTTAGATGTTGACGTGCCTTAAATAAAAAAAAAATTACTTCGTCTTTTGTGGTTCAGAGAAACAGGAGTTTCAGCTGGTGATACATTACGATGGTACAGCTTATGAACTGTTACTTGAAATAGAATGACTGAAAACTCTTGACAGGAGACGATATGACACTGACGTTATATTTTCCTACAAAATATGCACACTCTAATAAACTGTCCCGAACTATTGTACTCACTTGACTTTCGTATTTCCCATCGAAACACACAGAACACCTAACGTTTGCAAAGAAATCCTACCAGACTAACTACATTAAGTACTCTGGACTACCAAGAATAATGAATCTTCTAACGCTTTAATACTGATTGTAACTTATTTGAATACTAACTTGCTAACACTAAACGAAGTGCTAAATATTAAATACTAAATTAAACGAAGAATATTAAAAACTAATTAAACGAAGTACTAAATATAAATACTAAATTTTGGCGCCACGACAAATGTGCGGCTTGCCCGCCCCTAGATCGGGCGCTGGTTGCAGACCACAAAAATCGCTTTGAGGGTACTTGTGGCCTGCTGGGCGTGTATCTACTTTAAAAGACACCATGTCCTAAAAGAATCTAAACAAAAAAAATTATACATATAAAAAAAGTAATGCCTATTTTTCCAGCGATCCAGTGCCAAATTAGGTGTCGTGGGCGGGGGCGAAAGCACCTGCTTTACCAATAACATTTTTTAAACAAATATAAAATTTAACAGTTATACGCGGGACTCGAACTGGGGTCCTCCCACTTGCAAGTCCATATTCATAACCACTACATCAACACCCGCCCCAACTAACACATATATACAATATATATAAGAATAATTTTTCTTTAAACAGTTGAAGGATATTTTAGCTGGAAGGATGCGCTTCCTTCAAGGGTAGTTTTTGGTTTAGTTACTCCTCGCTATTGTTGTAATACTGAAGACAGTTAAAATTAGTAAAAATTCGTAGTTTGAAGGTCATTTATCAACAATTATCTAATATCTATAAATTCCTGTATGAGAAAGTCGGGTGAGTGTTTCACACCAGAATTATTTTTCATTTACTTTCTCTTACTTTTTCTATTGAATACTAATAAATTGAATTTGTATAATAAAAGAAAGTAACACTTATTTCGTTATAAAGCTTATGAATTATTAATTAATATTAGCCAGCAGTAGTTATATTGATTATTCAGTTTTAACATGAACGTAACCGCAATATATTCTGTGGTTGAACAAGTTTTGTTATAAAGTGAATTAACTTCTTTACTATAGGTATATATCGGTTCATCAATTATTCCCTTTGATTAACGTACACACAGCTTCAGAAGTTTGTCGAAACCTTTTCATTTGATTTAAATCTCAGTAGCGTGATGAGAGAGAAGGGTGAGATTGCTGCAGAGCTTAGAGGCGACAGTAGTGGTTTTGGCCCCAATTAGGGGCATACGCTAATTGCGGATACTAAAACACTACCCCCTTCACGTTCGTAAATTCATTCCGGCCTACCTTTGTCTACACATAGCTTTTCACTTAGTCATACACATTGAATCAGGGATTTTTATTTCTTTACATTATTTTTTTTACTTTTTTGAAAAAAAATTATTTTTTATATATATTCGTATTAAAATCTTTAGAATTAATGAATAAAAAATGAAATATTTTATTTTACATTCCCTGTAAATTATTAGAATTTTTCATCATCTCAATTAAATTGCTTTTTTATGTTTATTTTTAGTTCCAAAATTCATATTTTTCAAATATAATAAAATGTGGTATGAAACATTAATATAAAACACAAATATATATATATAAAAGAATGAGATATATTTTGTATACATAAGAACTGCGTGAATCATATAAAAACAGATATTCATATCAACTGAGTTTCTATTCAACTTGGTAATCAAACAAATAGATGAAAGTAGTACTCTATATTTTATCATCTTGATAGGCGATGATTGAACCTTAAATGTTAGGAGTTATTATTATTATTAATATTATTCGTCTGTGGGGAGGGAAACCCTACGCTATCCAAAGCCTCACTGGGCCCGTATAGCTATCCCAAGAAAAACAACAACAAACTGGGTCTAGAACAAAAATCCAGACCTGAATCTAATCCATCTAAGATTCACCGCAGTCCGAATAAATCGGACAATAACCTTAAGGGAAATAGCCTAAGCTCTTCCACAGACATCCTATTCCGACCAAAGGTCCTGAACCTAATTTCCTCACAACCCAAGCAATCAGTCATAAGGTTAGGAGTTGTTAAAAAAAAAAATGGTTATCTATACTAGTAAGACGAAGTGCTTGACAATATACACATTGAAAGAGTTATCTACGAATTTCCATCAAAGGCACAAGATAGAACAGGTGCTTATGTGGAAGTGATTGCGGAGACCTTAGTATGTGAATTAAATGGCGAGATTAGCTCAGTGGTAGCGTACTCGAGACTAGCTACAGTTTTGTTTCATCCTTAGGCCACCTCAAAACAGGTATTCTGATGAAACAGAAATTTTAAAAATTTACCGCTTTCGCAATTATTCCTGCTTACAGCTGGAAGAAAGTAAACAAATGTAAAATCATACTGTTTTCATCAGAGACATTTTCCGTGGTAGCCTGCTTCATTTTGTGGTCATCGACTTGTTTCGGGCGTTCGCCCATCTTCAAGATGCGTTTTTCAGACAGTGTGACATCACAGACTTGCATAGAGCAAATTCAGTTTGTACACTGTGTAAGATGGGCGAACGCCCGAAACCGGTCGATGACCAGAAAATGAAGCAGGCTACCATGGAAAATGTCTCTGATGCTTTCCAGCTCTGCGGAACTAATCACCACAATATGCTGTTTTCATAGAAGGTTATGGTGTAGTGGTTATGAAAATTGACTTATACCTACTGAGTCCCCCAGTTCAAGTCTTGCGAATATCTGCCAAATTTATATTAGTATAAAAAATATTCATAGGCACCCTATTCCCACGACAACTTATTTGGTAGCTGGACAATCAGCGAACCTGAAAAAATAGGCACAAATTTACTTTGCTTACTTTCATATACACCTTTAGAATGATGACAAGATGTACCGGTCCCCTTTTATTTGTGATGGAATTTGATTTCATGACAACCCTATTAAAGGAAATTATATTTTCCTAAATATTAAAAGATTATTATATTCATAAGATTAATCAATCACACTAGCAGTTGATCTATTGCTATTTATATATTACATATATGGATAAAAAGTTATTTTCATTTATTAAGTATATTTTTTTTATATCGTTTATGTAATATAAACATAAAAAATAATGAATTCACAAACGAGTAAAATTATACGAAACCGGAAACTCATTTTTAATTATTACTAAGCTTGGGTCTTTCATTTAAAATTAATGAAAATAAAGCTTTGGTCTTACAGAAAAAAACTGCTGTTTATTTAACAGTTTCAGATAAAAAAAAAAAAAAAATACTCTTTTACGCTCAATTTAATTAATTTAATTAGCTTTTATGTTTTGGAAATCCTTGTGGCTAAGAAATTTTCATACTTGATTAATTATTTTGGTTACAAGTAATAAATGAAATTAAATTAATTGGAATGTCCCCATAAATTAGCTATCCTGAGCTTGCATTGTATGTAGAAGGTATTTCAGTTGGTTAGTTTAACAAACAAAGCATTATTAACTCTTATCTATACAATACTATATTTGCATTAAAATGTTTACCTTTTAAAATTCAAATTCATAGCCAAATAATTTTTATGGTTTTTGTTTCATATTTCATCTTCTACTTTTTTTTTATTAAGAGATAACAATAAAGAAAATTCCACTTCCTTCTCTACGCCAAATTATATGCTCCAAATACGATCAGCTTTGGAACCACACTTTGTCTTTGCACTTTAAATATATTCTGAAAACACTTATTGAGAAAAAAAGCTCTTCAAATTATCACTAAAAAACTCTTTTGGTTTAAGCATTGGCTTTCTTTAGCAAAGACCTATTGCCACGGCTTTGAGGGTTACCTCGTTGATCATCCAAGCTAGCACAGTCAGCTCTTTTCTCTTGTTTCTGCGATCAGGGAATCTCTTTTCGAACAGTCAATAAACAGAGCGGTCATGTCCGAACGTTTTTCTATATACAGTTACTTAGTTTGTGAACATAAAGATTGCATAATGGCCTCTTTTCGTATAAATTAAAGTTCCATGAACTACGTTAGTTTTTCAAACTCCGAGGGGAACTTCTGTAATTAAACCATAGGCCTTGGTTTTAGATAGAGACTTCGATGAAGAAAAGTGTTCTCTTTGTAATTATAATGCTCGCGAGAGATCTACCACTTTCTGGGGGGGAATGTCCTCTATTATCTGAGTTTCGTCAAATTTATTTCAGAAAAACTACTCTCTCCAAGGAGGAGATCATTGGGTTCTGGTCAGGTCCACGCTCGCCCTCTGCTACGCTATGCTCGCCATGCCTGGGAAGGTCAGGTATCACTGGCATTCTGGACATTTGATTCTTACTCTAGGTAGATAATTTTGGCATATTTGGTTATTGTAATTGAATTGTAATTTCATTTTTTCCTTATTTTTCTTTTTCCAATAAACGTTATTTTTCTCTTTTGGTTTCTTTTTTGGATGAGTTCTGTTTTAATTTAATTTAGTTTAAACTTTGTATAGTTTAATTGTAGTAGACTAATTATTGTTTAAATTTTATATTGTTTATTTTTTACTCTTTATTTACTTATTTTGCTTATTGATTACTTATTTACTTATTTTTTCTTTAGTCAGTTCATGCAATAAATCTGGCAGACAGCATTTGCCATTGCCTATATATCATAGTTTTTCATAATTGTACCGTATTATTCTTAAATAAAAATATTATTATTATCAATAAAAGAAATTCCACACTTGGTTTTCGCATGTTCTCTTTTGGAAATATTGGACACCTACAACTAATTAGACTACCCAGCATTCAAAAGACAAATTCATTGCATAAAGAAAACTAAACTAAGGTAAGTTTCCTCTAATATCTAAAAATCCACTCACGGACCTCTTCTCAGAGGAAGGATGCCAAAGATATCGTTGAAAAATACGTTTCAAAAACGCTGAAAAATAAACTTATCTGATGAAGTTAACAAGTTTTCTTCTTTGGCATCTCTCTATTGTCGTTGTACTTTGTATCAAAAAAAATATTCCAATTCAGACACTTATACTCTTATAACTAATACAACCTATAATTTTTTTGATGTATGTACAGAATAGATACGTACGTACAGAATAGATACGTAGCAAGGCAAATGCGGTTTATTTAATTTAAGAAATATTTTTTTTAAGTTGGAATGATTTAGATAGTGATAAGCATTTAGAAAAAGTAGATTACGAATTAAAATTTAATCACATTAAAGACTACGAAGATATTAAATATTGCCATATAAATACGAGCTAAACTAAATATAAAACTAGGATAATATCAACGGACAGCGACATAATTGAAAATAACGATATGATGCTTTGAAAGACTTCTTGAGATAATGGCTCTGGGCGTCCTTCACTTTGGTCTTGTATCCTCTCATACACACTGGTTTTTCTCTACAACAGACTTAGCCTCATCTTTTGTCTAATCGCTAACGGTTTCTCATTCCCTTTACCAGCCTACCGTCCAATTTTTCATCTAAACTAATATTGTGAAATATATTTAAAATTCCAATTTTTCCTGCTTCTTGTTTCCATTACACACTAAAGATGGCAAAAATAATAATCATAACTGGACCATCAATGGGATTCGCTGACTTGGAAGATCAGTCATATTGCAGTAGTTCCAAAGAATGCAGATAGTTTTTCAAGAACTTAGGCAATATTCTTGCTTGAAATCTTCTGATCATGAATAAATATTTCTGAACGGAGAAGGAACAGTCGTTAATGAAACTAATTCCCTAGCCAAAATAATCTTCTCAATAATAATAATAATAATAATAGTAATAATAACAGTCTTTATTAAAATTTTTAACAATACATTGGCATATAACGACAAATCCTTATTATAGACATACTCATGGTCGCACGACCGTCTGAGGAAGTTGTTGTATATAAATTAAATTGAAATATAAAAAGTATCAATGCAGATTCAAATTAGTAAAAAATACATTAACAAGCAAAATTCAGGACATAATATGATCATACAATCTAGGGACTATAGACCATAAAATTTAAAAGATATTATCAGTAAAAAAGAAAAATACAAATATACTAATAAAATATGGGAAGCGAGGTCTCAAATATGGGAATCTAAAATGGAAGCAAAGGTACCAAGAATAGGGTAGGATTTAAATTGCTCAATAGTAATTAAATTCAATCACTAGGCTGTATCTGTAAGACCAGGCCAGTTTACAATAAGATACCAGGCTTAAACATTTCCTTTCAATTTAATAATATATCTTTAAATTCTTCAACTTCCAACTGGTCAGTTGTTAAAATGTGCAAACCTAAAAGGATTCAAAATAGGGCACACATCTACAAAATGAAAGACATCCTCATTGCCACCCAAATTACAAAGAGAACAAAATGTCATTACTGTACCTGTAATTATTTAGGTACAAAAGTTTGCCCCTACATTTTATAATCCAACTAGTCCCAAAGTGGTCTTCTTATTTTATAGTATTAAAATTCTTGCCAAATAAATAATAAAGTTCAATTTTCCATTTTTGGATTCTTTTATAAAAATGTCCATTATATTCCTTTTAATCTATAAAGACAGCTATCAAGACAGTTTCTACCATCCATAAAACTATTTAATTTATTTTTTACCTTCTCTTATTTTAATTTTATGAACTATTTTATACAACGATTGCCAGAAGTAAAATTTTAAATTTTGAGCAACACAAATTATTATACAAAGAATATACATGTCACATTTCTTATTCAATGACCATTGATAGTATTAACTTGTTTTATTTTTGTCTATTATCATAAAATAATTAAGTCCTAAGCAAAACCTAAGAAAAAAAAAGAAAAAGTATATTATAATAACACTTATATTAGGAAGAGTAGGCGTGTGAATGACAAGTCCATGTGTAGTGAGCTCCAGCATGAATAGAAAAATTCTGTACAGTAGGACTAGTTTTCACCTTTTGAGAGATCTTGACTTGTATAACTTGTTACTGAGAGTACATCATTATTTGTAGATATTCTTCACGTTTCTATAGTTACAGTCTGGGCAGTCTGCTAGGGAATGTGCTTACTTTTTGAGATCATCTGGTGGTCAACCAATTTGTATGGGCAACAGAAGCTATTCTCAATTATCTGAAGTAAAGAATATTATTTTCCTTAGCAACTGAAGCAAACAAGTATAATATGGAACTACAGATAGATAGCAAAGAATAAAATGATAAGATTTTGTTTTTTTTTTTCGGCGCATCGACGCTGTGTTCATTAGCGCCAAGAATTAGACATTAATCAAGGTCTAATAACGAAAGAATTTTAAAGGGAAATTTACTATGGAAATTATGGTCAACTACTTGCATATTCTAACGCTGTGTTTCTTACTTTCGATACACTGTCGCCTCTAGCTTTATTCATATTCAAAAAGAGGTTTCTACACCGTTAGAATCTCGAAAGCGCACTGAACTATTTGCACTCGCACTACTTGGTTCTGCTTAGCTCTAAAGCACACAAGAGGCACTCATTATAATTATTATTATTATTACATCCTAATTATTAATAATGTTATACATTTTTTAAAGAAAAAAAAACACAATCACGCCAACATTTTGACAGAGTTTCCTGTCTTTGTTTTAGGCTTTATTCTAAAATACAATACAGTTAAGACAATATAACATTAATGAAAAAAAAAAATTAAAACCATATTAAAATAAATAAAAAATCTGTCATGAAACACTCACACAACTTTCTCTTACTCCAGTTCTCAAAATTATATAATTGACAAATTTTATAGTTAGTGTCAAGAAATTCGTCGAAAACTGAAAAAACTGTTCAGTAAATGCGCACTTCCGGTTTACTGATTTTTTTTTCGGAAATCGGAATTTTGGCCATCTATTTATTTCTAATTAATTTTGTTTGAATGATAGAATTGTAGAATCAACTATGATAGATAGCACTTATATATGATATATGCTATATGATTATATAGTACATCTAAAGTGCATATATCATGTATGTACTATATAATCATATAGCATATATCATATATAAGTGCTATCTATCATAGTTGATTCTACAATTCTATCATCCAAACAAAATTAATTAGAAATAAATAGATGGCCAAAATTCCGATTTCATCCCTCCCCTAAAAGTGCCCTTAAATGAATTTTTCCAGAGAATTTTTTTAAATAAAAGTTTTATATCTTTGTATGTGTAGTAATTTCAAAATTGCAACCACCTAATAAATATACAAAATAAAAATATGTAATTGTTATATTATCGTACGTAATATTTCTGCCATAAGAACGGCAATGAATAGAATGGCAATGAGTTCTGTATAGTATATCTTCCTTCAATGCACAGTCCAATGTGAAGGCAGCATAATCACTTCATTTCCAACCAAATTGCCCATTCAATATTGTCCAGTTGTTCATATACACTTGAACCTTTCTTGAATGCCTATATTTACTGGATGAATGTGTCTTTAACAGAGATTCCAGAAAGATAAATCTATAACCAGAGCATACCTGACGAACTTATTAGATATAGCAGTCACAACTTTAATGAAGCTCCATGTGTTCTTTTAAAAATATATTTAATGAAATAGGAGTTTTGTTGATTGAAGAAATAAATATCAAAATCAGATTATATAAGATTTCGTCTTATATGATTAATGTTAATAATTTGGAAAGACGAATTATCTAGGTCTTATATCTGGAGACTATATATACTAACTTATGTGTAAATAATACTGAGGCTTAAGTTTTAGGTTTCACTTCTTTTTTTTAAGTAAAATCCATTTGTTCACATATTCTCCATATACTAAGGAGCCATGATAATTTCTGCACAAGTTTATATCATTTTGGGTTTAAAATTGCTTACGTGATATAAATTAATGATAGCATAAGCAATTATAGACGCACTTGCAATAGTAAGAAATAAGTTTGTCAATAAATTCAGATCAGAAATTGCTATAAAACTAATAGACTTATAATTTTATAGATGCGTTTTGCAAGTATTTGTGCATACTGTCCATACTATATATAAAAAGCCTGCGATAAGAATATTGGTTGCAATAAATCGTTTAAGTATCTTCTTAAACGCTTCAAGAGAGTGGGATGTCTCATCAATAATTACGAAATACGATGAATATTCTTTTTACTTCTTCTTATATATTTAAGCCGATAATAATAAAGTCCATTACTTCAAATATCTGGGAGCCCATATAAGCGAAGATGACTTTACGATCCCTGAAATCCAAGAAAGGATTATAGCAGCAGGCAGACTAAGAAACATGTTGGAGAAATGTTTATGAGTATGATGTAACTCTCTACCATATCGAGCATATGACATTTATCATCATATCGGGCATATGATAGTTTGGGAAGAAATGAGTTGCTTCCTTGCATGAGGGATTTTGGTATCCCGGCTAAATTAATAAGATTAACTGCGATGGCTCTACTTGACGCGAAAGGTTGTGTAAAGGTGCAGGGTAATGTCTCGGAGAAATTTTTCTTATGTAAAGGCTTATGGCAAGGGGACCCGCTATCCCCTCTACTGTTTAATCTTGCATTGGAAAAGGCTACAAGAGCCATACGTATATGCCCAAATGGTATAATTTATAATAGGTTAAGCCAACATATGGCGTACGCTGACGATATTGTGCTAACGGGAAGATCGAAGGCAGCTTTGGGCGGGTGCATTGCAGGAATTCGAAACAGCATCGAAAAAGTTAGGTCTGCTAATTAATGAAGGAAAAACGAAGCTTATGGTCAGCACCAGATGGAGCACAATACCTGAAGTGGAGGCTGTTGTGCGCACCTTATAATTTCGAAAAGGTTGGCTGCTTCAAATATTTAGGGGCAGTCTTGACCGAGAAAAATGAGTGCGGCATTGAAATTAAATGCAGACTAACGGCTGCAAATAGGTGTTTCTGGACTCTTCAGAAAGTGTTAAGATTCCGTGCACTCTCTAGGGAAGCGAAACTGGTAATATACAAGACCATTTTAAGGCCTATTGCTAAGTACGCCAGCGAGACATGGGTGATGACGAAAGAGGACACTAGAATTTTAAACGCTTCGGAAAGGAAGATCTTACGGAAGATTTTTGGTCCTATAAGGGAAGGTGAGAGGTACAGAATAAGAAAAAACAGGGAATTGATGGAAGTACCAGGATCAGGATTTAGTAGGATGGATAAAAAGAGGAAGGAATTAAATGGTTGGGTCATTTAGAAAGAATGGAAAATGCAAGAATTCCCAAGAAAATGTGGACTGGTCACCCTGGAGGGGCTAGAAGAAGAGGAAGATCGAGACTTCGTTGGTTGGATGAAGTGAAGTTCGATTTGAGAAGCATCGGAATAAGAAGGTGGAGAAGGATTGCGGAGGTGAGAGAGGAATAGCAGCGAGCGGTTGAGGAGGCCAAGGACTTGGGTGGACCGTAGAGCCAAGAAAGAGATTCTTTTTACTTCTTCTTATCTGTTTAAGCCGATAATCATAAAGTCCTTACTTCAAATATCTGGGAGCCCATATAAGCGAAGATGGCTTTACAAGCCCTGAAATCCAAGAAAGGATTATAGCAGAGTCCATAAATCAAGATCTCATCAACAAGAGATAGGTCTCTAAGAGTACAAATACAGCGGTCTTTAAGAGCACGTCCTACCTGTACTGACGTATCCCAGCGAGTCTTGGACCCCCAATAAGAAACATAAAAGTCAATTCAAAGCAATGGAGATGAGATTTCTCAGAAGGATTGAGGGGAAACCAAGACATGATCGGATTAGGAATATCGCAATCAGAGTAACCTGAAACTGAAATCAGCTGATGTAATTATCGTGGAAAAATTGTTGGGACGACCAGGTCATCAGAATTGCAGATAATAGGATAGCGAAGACTGCTTATGAGACAAGAGGCACAAGGGTAAGAGGAAGGAAAAAGGCCGAGAGGAAGACCAAGGGAAACTTGGAATGATGGTCTGCATAAAACATTTACAAGAAGGGGTCTGGATTGGCTGAAACATAAGCAACTGGCTTCGGATAGGGAAAAATGGAAGCAGCTCTATAAAGGACCTCACATTGTTTAGGCGGCAGAGAGGAATTGACAAAGAAGAAGAAGAATCATAAAGTATATTTGATAACACAATAACCATTTCTTTGAAATGGTTTTTTAATTCAGATTGGCCATATAGTTTATCATTGCAAACAATCTTCTATATCTTTATTAGTTGGTAAAACTAATTTTGTTAATCATAAAGCATAAAAATGTATTCTCACATCAGGATGGCCAGTTCGTTGTATTTTCCCCCAAATTTGGGTGGAATTTTTGGGAAAATGAAAAAATTCAGGGTGAACGTTTGGAGTATGTTTTTTAAGTGATAAATTAAATCTGTAAGATTTAGTGGATATATATGTAAAAATATAGAGTTTCTTTAAAACAAAATCGATTTACTTTATTGTCAGGAGGAAATTTGCTAACAAAGCAAAAAATAGCTACACTTTCCGTTAGGAAATATACAGGAACCATACAAAGTTTTCAACTAAATTGAGCAAATATTATCGGAGTTATGAGGCAAGAATAATAAACCGAATCACAAATATAGGGATATTATATTAATAATTAAGTTTATTATAAACAAACATATAATATATCATTTGATTTCCTGATTCAATATTTTAACATATCTTACTGAATAAATAACAAAACTGATATTTTAATAATGAATTTTAGCTATCACTTCCTCTTAGGGGCGTATAATGCATAGAAACTTTCATTATATTTAATATGGCGGAAAATGTAGACTAAATAAATATTATACTGTTGAATTTACTTTTGTAATATTCAGAAGAAAGTAGAAGCTGGAATGCAGGATAAAATTGGAAAATCGAACAAGATTCATACAGTAGGGGTGAAACGGGTTTATACCTTGGGTACATGTTGTTGTATGGTTATGAGCGAATGTGTTGGTTTTGAATAGTAAAGAGAGACAGACGGTGTGAGTGAGTGAAATAACCAAGTTGTTTTAATAATAAAATATCTGATTGCGGTAGAAAGGTTCAAAATTTACCTACCATAGGCCACTTTATAAATAAATAACCATTTGGTTTGGGTAGATTGAGTTATTTCCAAATGGTATGAGTTAGGTAAAAACGCAAAAGAGAACATGTATTCCCTATTGGTAAAGTTGTGATAGCCCCCGGTGTTGTTTGCATTCGGTCAACAATAAGTACATATATACCATTTTCACAGGGTAGAGGAGCTTTGTAGTATGGTATATAGGCGTGGCAGAATGCCATACTCATAGCAATATAAAATTTAGAGAAATTAAACTCAAATAAAAAGTGCAAAAAAGAGAGAGAGAAACTAACAAAGCCCTCTGGCCAAAATGTTTGAAGGTATGCAGAAGAGTGGATTGGTGGCGGAGAATGGGTGGTAATTTTGTAGGTAGGTATCCCTTGCAAAGTGCGTATGTTGCGGTAAATTTCACCCAGCACATACACCCACATGTTTGGAAAGGACATGAAGGGTGTAGAGAAAAAAAAAAAAATCAAACACAGATTGTAAGTTAGAAACACCGGTGTGCGTGGTAAAATCCCCTCCCTAAATGTTGGTTATTTTACGGAGACTTGAGTAAATGTATACTGGCTCGTGTAGTGAGGGACACAGTGTAGATACTGCTTCTCCAACTCACTACCTTCAAACAGTGTATTTCTTTCTCTATTTGTGTCTCATTTCTCGAATAAAGGAATTCTCCAAAAAGAAGACAACGTAGGGAATAAGAAAAAAAATAATAAAAAGGTATAGGGTCTTATTTCACCTTTGAACGAACATGTGAGAACCCTGATATTTGGTCTATTTAGTCAAACCACATGTTTCATTCCAGAACATTTATTGGCAAAAAGAATATTTTAAGGCTTGAAAGAATGGACCAATTTCAGTGTATAAATTGCAGCCTTCCTCCTAAATATATCCCAACAGTTTCTTTCATTCAATAATCCAAAGATTCGCTGCATTTATCATGGAAGAGGTGACATTTTTGCACTTCCTGATATCATTTTTTTTTCCATAAAATTCTCTAAACTGCTTACTCTCACTCTTTGTAGAACAAATAAAATCACTCAGTCTTTTAGGCTTCTGCGACCATTGCCATCTAAAACACTCAGGTCTTCGGGTTGAGACCGCGTCAGTTGTTTGTTGTAAACCGACGTTTCGCCCATATTACAACAGCCGTCATCAGGCTAATGTTGCTACTGAAGCTGAAACAACAATTGAGTGTTTTATAATATCATTAATCTTTAAAAAAAGGTGCTATGATTGCTTAAGTGTGGTGAAGAGATTTGAAATATGAAATCGTAATTTCCTGGTTATTTGAGAGAGATAATTAAGATAATTATTTGTGAGAGGAAGTACTATTGTAAAAAAGATCGAAAAGATTTTTGAATTTTTTCTAGGATTAGGAGGGGGGAGGGAAATTATTCGAATTGAATCATTTGTTCCCTGGTAAATTGATTGGCACTCTATAGATTCATTCATTCATTAAAATTACGTTATTGATTATACCGCTTACATAGGAATCAAGGACAATATGTCTTACGTAACAATTCTCAAACTGAATAAAAAATTTATCCAAAGGAATTTGAGAACTGTTTTCACAGGGGGTTATTATTTAAAGCATGTCTTATATTTATTGAAAAAACTGTATCCTACAGCTTTGGATTCTGCATAATTGCCATGCCTTTGCTTTAAAGAGTTGTTTACATGAGTTACTTCTGTGGAGAAGCCAACCAATATCGACCACATTGGGTTAGTTTATTTCCTAATATCCCTGAATCAATTCTCTGTTAATTTTCTTATAATGATCTGATGAAGATATGTTTAACTACAAGAGGAAACATGGTCAAATTATGATAAGAGTTAATGCAAACTACTTACCATCATTGGCTTTGATTGTGTCTTTCACAGATGTTTGACAAAAAACAAAATCAAATTAAAATTTTGACTTTTAAGCAGATTTAAAGATTTGCTTTATGGCAGAAGAGGAAAATCAATGATTTAATATCAAGAAATATGTTGATTTGATCATATTAGAGCAACATTTTCGTAATAATTAATTAGAATCAGAAAGTGTATATCATTTTTTTTAATAATATATGCCTCTGATTAGATTATTAATACATAATGTATTATACTAAGCTATTATAATAATATTAAATTAACTTTACATCATATTAATTACATTATACAAATAACATTACATTATACAGGGTGTCCCATTTAGACGGGGTTATTTTTTGAAATACTCTTAAACGAAGGAAGATATCAAAAAAATGAACATACCGTTTGTTGAAGTATATCCGCTGTAGTTTATGATGGTGTTAATGGTTTTTATTTTATTGCCGCCTTACACCTTAAATCGGTGGTTAAATTGGTGATTTTCTTTTGACCCCCACTTTTTACTACTGTATTGAAAACTATTTAAAAAAAATGAAGAAAAATGCCGTTAATTTCACTTCAGTATTTCAAACCATTGCCGAGATATTCAATCATAAAGATTAAATTTTCGTCGTTTTTTTCCTATTTCTCTGTTTCATAAACTAAAATTAAAAGCGGATTTTCTTATTAATTTCTAATAAATAAGAGTGTTCAAATGCCGACAACGCTTAAAACCTATTTTAGAACCATTAGGGACTTAAAAATCAGGTAAAACACCATTAAAACAAAACATATTCCAGTTTATTTACAAAAATCTATAAAAAACATATTTTCTTTTTCTTTTTTTTTCATTTATTTGTAATTTACATCTGTATATAAATAGAATAGTAAATGTGCGGAAAGATACAAATCACCAGAGTTACTTGTGTGGAGAACTTACCCAGCGATGAGACTCTAGAAGAAAAAAAAACGTTTGACTTTACTTAGTTATTCATTAAAGAGTCTCGAAGCCAGCGGCGTTTTAATCGTCTGGGAGGATTATCCGGAAGGGTAGAGGAACTTAGCTGGCGTACTAAAGGATTAGGGTGAGCAGAGAGGGACAAATGGAACTTTTTGTATTTGGTTTTAGCAACTTCGGTTATGTAAGGAATATTGAGGTCTTGATGTAGGGTGGGATTTGATACGTTGAAGGATTTTTCTGAGGATTTTGGTTTGGAATAACTGGATTAGGCAGGAATTTGAATTGTTGGTTGAACCCCATAGTTCAATAGCGTATGTCCACATAGGTTTGAGTAATACCAGGTAAATCAACCTTTTATATTGTAGAGATAGTTTAGATCGTCTGCCGAGTAGTAGTGATAATAGTTTAAATCGTCTGTTGAGCTCTTGTCTTTTTAGTCGTGTATGGGGGTTCCAGGTGAGCCGTTCGTCTATGTATTACCCTAAGTAGCGTACACAGTCAGCAGTTGGAAAGAAATACCATTAAAATATAGAGGGGGAATGTAGTCCGTCTTAATGTAAAAATGGTGTATTGGCATTTTGTCTCGTTAATTTTTATCACCATTTTTTGCATTAGGTTTCCAGTGAGTTTAAATGGCTCTGAAGATTTCTAAATGCGAATACGGGTTCGTTATGCGGGGAGAGGATGGCAGTGTCATCTGCAAAAGTAGAGAGCATTGTATGAGGGAAAGTGGGGATGTCAGCAGTGTATATAGTGTAGAGAAGAGGACCGAGAATGCTCCCTTGCGGGACGCCAGCTTGGATAGGATATATAGGAGAAATGGCTAAACCATGGTTGACCCAGAAATGTTGGCCAGACAAATAGCAATTTAAGATTAGGAAATAGGTACTCGGAAGGATGCCCTTGAGCTTCCACAGCAAGTCCGAATACCAAACTTTATCAAACGCTTGTACGACATCAAGAAAGACACCCAGGCAATACTGCTTTTGCTCAAGGGAGGATGCAATAGGGTCTACAACGTGATGGCATTGTTGAATAGTGGAGTGAAGGGCTCGAAAGCCAAATTGATGGTTAGATGTAATTTCATGTGATTGAAGAAGATGATACAGGCGTTTAAGTAACAGCTTCACCAAAATTCTACCCATCATGGGCAACAAACTAATGGGACGATAGGATAAAGGAAGGTTAATGGTTTGTTGGGCTTTGGGACCAATTTTATTGCTGAAAATTTCCAAAAGGCAGGTTTTAAGTTGACTGCTTCATCTATCTGTTCAGGAGTATTGAGTGCTATGTTGAGGTCCACTGACTAGTCAAGTAAAGTCTGAAATAATTTCCAGTCAATAGATACCGTTATTAATCTGTCTCTAGGAGCAATTAGAGTCGGTATAGTATCTAAAATAAGTAATATGGGTGAATGATCAAGGAAAGTGCATACATTATTGGAACAAATCAAGCAGTCGAGGATGTCTGGTCGTTTTTGAGGAGAGAATGGCCAATAAATGGGTTCAGTAGGGGAAAGGATGGTAAGGTTGCTTGTGATATAGCATTATTTAGTGCCTAGCCACGAGGATTAGATGTTCTACAGCTCCATTGATGGTGCTTCGCGTTGCAGTCACCATCTGCTATAAAACGATGACCCAAGGACTGAAAAAAGGAAAGGAAATTCTGTGAGGTGAAGCTACGACTTGGACGAATGTACACTGCTACAATTGACTATTGGAAGGGATTGGAAGTTAAGGAGATAATAGTAGACTGAAGAGAGTCTGTGGAATGAGGAGGAATGATGGGATATAGAATTTCTTAAAATTATAGCCGTGCCTCCGTGAGCCGCATCATCTGGGTGGTCCGTCCTGTAAGTGTTATAACTAGTAATGTTAAAGTGTGATCGAATAGTAAAGTGAGTGTCAGTGGTTAGTGCAACGTCTATTCGTTGATAATAAAGTAGTGCGTCTAGTTCAAGAGCATGGGATTCTAAACCATTGGAATGCCAAAGGAAGATGGTTAGGGAATTTTGAGTTGGGGAACTTGTTTAATTAGGTGGTGGAGGAGACTGGATATAACAGTTGACAGGAGGTTGTTGAGCGGAGTGATTATATTTTTGAGATCAGTTATGAAGGAGCTGATATTGGAGGTTATGTCCGGTAGCTGAAGCAGATGGAGCTGATTGAAACGCCGCTCCGTCTCTGGCCGCTTGGTAAGAAATATGTTAAGATGGCGCTGGAGGTGGAGGGTGATAACGGCCTAAAATACTTCCTAATTGTGAAAAATTCCTCCTCGGCTTAAACGGCACAAGAGCAGTCGCTGACCAACAGATGAAGTTGCAAATCAACTACATGTTTGCTGGAATTGCTAAGCAGTATGTATTAAGTCTTCTCTAAGAGCTTCTGGAGTTGTTGGTTCCTTGGCATAAATTTTTTCTTTGAGATATCTCCAAAGTAAGAAATCAAGAAGGTTAAATCTGGCGATCTAGGAGGGCATGTAGTTTGAGGAGTTTGACCCTCACGTGCTGGAGTAACTAATCCCATAGCACACCTCCTGCCTCCTCCCCTAATAGAATGACAAAGGGACAGTCATTGCGAAGCGCCGACCATCACGAAACTATTCCCCAACTCGTTAACGCCGAGACAAAACTCCGCCGAGCCGGCTCACGATCCCGTGGTACCAGTTTGTAGTGGACAAGTCCCCTACTTAAAGATCTAGAATGGTCGCAGGCCCGGGGCCGCCTAAGCAGACCCTACGGCTTTTCCTCTGCCTCCTGGCGCCCGTTTGGAGTTACCGGACCATTCCCGCAGAGAACGGTTACCGTACCGCCAATCTGGAAGGGCAGCTTACCGATCCCTGTCTCTCAATCCAGAGGTTACTGAACATCTGTCTATTGCTAACATATGTATAAAATTCGCTAATTTTTTTAAATATTACAACTATTTATTGTAATAATTATCACTATTTTCCGACTGACAAAAATTGAAACAAGTACTGTTTTATAGAATATCATTATTGATTTTATTAGCCTTGGATTGAGTGAGCAAGCTGCTATAATTGGGCAGCATCATTTATTTGTTAAATTTTTTTATTTTTATTTTGTTAACAATTTATTTGTAATGAAGTGTTTCTCTCTAAAATAAAATAAAAAAACATTAGAACAGATTTTCAAAAAAAAGATCTTTAGAAAAAGAAAATCTTCAGGAAAATTACAATTTTATTATGGAAAATTGTAGTCCTTTTTTTTTTGGTTACTTTTTCTAGAGACGAGAGTTTGCAAGAAGTTTTATTTTTTTGTCCCATTCTGTCGGTTATGAACCAATTAATGGAGATTTATCCAAACTAATTACTCCCCAAGGGAGAAAACGTAAGCCAACGGTGTTACTTTTTTTACGTTTCTTTTTTCTTTTTTTTCTTTATCAGCTAAACTCCCTTGTTTTTTCTTTAGTGCGGCAAAGAGGCGACGGTTGGGAGTTAATGAGCGGTGGGAGACAGTGAGAGGCGGTGGACGAGGCATGGTAGCCATCAAACTGACATTAGGCCGCGCTGCTTGCGACACTCTCCAACGTCACACAGAATTTACATGATAAGAGCATGCGACGTAGAACCCGACCTCCTTCTGCTTAATATGGATTTTGCATTAACACTATATTTGTATGTGTTTGTATAAATTGTTTATTTAGCGATATTTTTGCATTTCTTACAGACAAACAGAAATCAAAATTTAAATTTTGAATCGCATTTTTTACAACAAAAAATATTTGAGGAAACTTGAAGAAAATTAGCCTTATTTATTAATTTATTTATTTTTTCATCGATCACATGTTTTTTTAATTACATATGTTCATCACGGGATTCCTGTAATAAGATATTATAAATTTTTCACTTTCTCTTACTCCTACAGGAAGTACTGCGATCATGTTATATTTTCGAAATTGTGTTTGCAACGGAAATACATGTTCTGTGGACACCTGAATGCGATTGATATGTATGTGTGTGTTGTGTGTTTTGTGAACAAAATAGTGCAAAAACGAAAAATCACAAGAAGCTCTAAATTGGTATTCCGTTTAGGTATACCACATCTGATATGAAGTTTCCGGCAAGAATCCATTGACCGGAAGTACAACTTTACTGAATGTTTTTTATTTTCGTTAAGTATTATTCCTCTGAAGTATCTACTCAATCTAATATACCACTTTTAATATACGACAGAAGCTAAACGGTTACTATTTCATTAATGAGACTAAACAATGTTTTGAAGGTTTACTGGGGAATATTAGAAATGATTTTAAGTACAATTTAATTTTAAAAGCTCAAAAGTCCCAGTATCACCGTATGTATAGTGAGTTAAATTTAAGTTTAGGTGAAAATCATTATATTTCTGACGATGCTAATTTCAATTTTATGAAAACAATATTGAAGTTAAGAGGTCAACTATTAAATTTAAATTACAATATAACACGGTGAGAGGAGATTCAGTTATGTACAATGTGTACTCATAAGGCCATAGAAAATATATTCCACTATTTAGCAGTATGCCCAGTGGTGGGTGAGTTAAGGGTAAGGTGGTTCGGTAAGAAATATTTGTCTAAAGAAGCTATTTGAATGGTCAGAACTGGGCAGCTTTATACAATTACCACGTTAATGCCTGGAAATACAGGACTTTTTTAATTGAAAAATATAATACTTAATTACCATTAAAATAACTAAAAATGTAATATAATTTTATTTGTTTTATATATTTCAAAGAATCTAGAAATATTTCTGCTTATTTTCTGTTTAGTTTTGATTTTAGTTTTTTTGTTTATATCAAGAGTTATTATTATTTTGTTATAAATATATACATATATGCATGCAAATTAAAGAAATATTACGACGCAACTCAGCAGCAGATGGACTACTGTCCATGCTTTGTATGAATCCGTTTATTTGTAAATAGTGGCTTTTGTAATTGATCAATAATAAATACATTATTATTATTATTACACAATAGAAACTTATTCTAGAACTTACGAATACTTCATTTTGACTGTATGAAGTTATCCAGAAGTCAGTTAATGTCTCTCTTAAATTCATCTTCTTAATCCAATCATTTTTTAATCACGTCTGGCAGTACCGTTATCTCCTTGTGCAATACATCAATTTCTAATTTTGCTATATTTTGTTATTTTATTTATTTATCTTTTTCCTTATTATACTGTTTAATGATCACAATAATTGATCAAAAATCAACCTCCGGCAGACAGATAACGTATCCATGCTTTTATAAACTTGTTTTTTTTTTTTTTTCTTTTGTGTATATGATAAATTGTATCTCTCATATTTTTATGCAAATAAGGTATATATATTTCTTTTTTTTTTAATTTAAGGCGCGTCAACATCTATGGTCGTTGGCGCCCGGAGCTTTCTCAGAGCACTTCCGGCCTCCGCACAGTGTTCTCTCGTTACAGACAACATTGTCCATCACCGGACAGTGAGCTGTAGAGACTCCTAGGAAGAAAGTATATTATTAATATTATTATTAGAAGTAGCATTGCTGGAATTCCAAATTTGAAGAAAATCAGTTAACCTAAAGTGCGACTTTACACAATAGGTTTTTGAGGTTTTTGGAACTTTCTCGAAAAAGACTATAATGCGATTTCATTTATGCACGTTCATGTGTTCCGCAGTATAAATCCTTCTCTACCTACCTAGTTTGGTAGGTTGATACTTTGCCCCCCCCCCATACTTATTTACCTCAGAGAATGAGTAAAATTTACCTTGATTCATGTATTTTTATTTAGAAGCAAGCGTTGAGTGTTATACATTATATTACATTATTTTCTTCTTTTTTTTCTAATTAAATATATTATTTATTTGTGTTGTTTTTATTTAAATATTTGGCAATAGTTTTATCTAGACTCAAAGCCAAATTGAACAAAGTTTTTGAGTTCTTCCAAATCGATATTTTTTTGCAATAAATTTAATTTTACTTAATATTATTTGAAGGCGGAACCTAACGCTATATTAAAATGTAACTCTACAAGCACACAGACCCATAAAGCAGCTATAGACCAATAATTTCAGAACCACTTGTTGATAAACATGGGGGCCTTTAAATATACCTATACTAAAATGAATAGGTATTATATACTAAATATGTACTAAATATACTACATACTAAATATATTATACAATATTATTATTATACTATATTTTACTACAGTACAATACTATATTATAATTATAATTAATTAATATTATATTACAATTATTATAATATTATTACTATATTATATTATATTATTATACTATATATAACGTTGGTGGCCCGCCGAGTGTTGATGAGTGTGACACACTCGATACTCCTTTACGGAGCTGAGGTGTGGGCGGATGCTCTTAACAAGGAGGCCTACAGGAAAAGAATGGCTCGTGTGCAGCGGCTTGGTGCGCTGAGGATTGCCTCTGCTTACCGCACGGTGTCTGAGCCAGCGGTTCTTGTGATTGCCGGAGTGATCCCGGCTGAAAGGAAGGCAGAGGGGAGTAAGGAGGCTCTCTCCAGGGAGGAGAGGAATCGGACTTTCCGGAGGTGGCAGGCTTCCTGGGAAGATGATCTGCGGGGCCGATGGACCGCTAGGTTGATTAGGGAGGTAAAGCCATGGACGAAGAGGCCACATGGGGAAGTGGACTATTACGTCACACAACTCCTGAGTGGGCATGGCTATTTCAGGGCGTACCTGAAAAAGGTGGGCAAGATAGTGGATGAGGAATGCCTTTACTGCCCCGGCAGTAAAGATGATGCTCCCCTCACGTTTTTCTCCTGCGGTTGGTGGGAGCGCCTCAGAGGTCATCTCGAGCCGGTGATTGGGCAACAGACTCCAGATACTCTAGTTGAAGCTATGCTTGGGTGGATCTTGCGTCATCGGTGAGTTTTGTCTCGATGGCGGACTAAATGAGCGACGGGTGCATGATCAGCATCCAGTGTGAAGAGACTATTACAAGAGACTATAACACTTCCGGTTTCTTATGTGTCAGCGTGAAAGCCATTTCTTTTTTCAATTATTTAATTATTTTATTAGATTATTATTTTGATTTATTTGTGTGTTATTCTACCGAGGAGGGTTATTTCTTGTGTTCGCGTTTCTTTAATAATATTAATTTTGTAATTAATTATACTTAGTGTAAGTAGGATAAGTTTGTCGTGTGTATTGCAGAGTGAATGTGAATAACTCGGGGCTGGGTATTAGTGTATTGTAATGTTAGGCGTTTACTTCTGTTCTGTAAAAATATAGACTTAGGCCAACTATCTGCTTAAATTTTATTGACTTCACTCCCCAAAGGTTACACATGCATAACTTTATGACTTCCATTCACGAGTCTCGCTCAGCTTTGGAAGGTGGAATCATAGATTATCGAATATCTTTCGGAATATCTTTTTATACACCATCGAACTAGGTCGACATAGTCGTGGGGAAAATTGCTTGTGCTAAAAGGATTGGACACCGTTTCACCTTCTTGGACAGTGCTTGCATTATGATCGCAGACGTTTCCTGAAATTTGGCGCCCACATTCTGTTGCCGAAGGCGGGATCAAAAATTTCACTCCCCTCAGCACTGGCGTTCCTTAATGATTACAGGGCTGATTTGAGGCGTTCTACGGTTTGCACAATGGGCCCAGCCGTGGTCTAGAATAGAATAAAAGCGGGGGACGTGTCTCATTCCACTACGACCTACAAAACGAGGTCTATTGTGGATCCCCTGAAATTATAACAGACCCCCCAGCTTCGCCCTCCTAATTGGGCCTAGCAAAGCTGAAAGTGGCTCCATCATGGAGCACATAGCTTCGGGATTGCCTGTGCCTAGTTGAAGAAACCTTATCCCCGCCAGGCCGGCACAATCGCAAAGGATGTGTACCGGGGTCTCTTCCTCAGCCTTGCAGAATCGGCATACCGCGCTATCTGCAAGTTGTAATTAGTGCATATGCCTGTTCTGCCTACAATGTCCGGTTAGTAGAACCACTATTAGCCTTATATCACTTCGGCTCTGGCTCAGTAGATCCCTAGTGAATTTAGGCAACTGTCTCTTAATAGAGTTTTGCCTGCCTCTTTGTTCTCATCCACCAAAGCAAACTTTTCTTCTGTCCAGTCTTTGATAGAAGTTTGAATTAGGCTCCTAGACAAGCCGCAAAAGGTTTCGGGGCCTATGAAGGTATCCTGCGAACCCTCCCTCGCTAGAGCATCCGCCTTTTCACTGCCCAGAAACTCCGCAGCCGTGGTGTAAGTACTGAATCTCTTTGGAGGCTCCGGGTTCTAGAATACAATAGAATTGTACAATCAAACTAATAAATTAATAACAACACGATGTGAACACCTTAACAGGGCATTCCCCACTCCAAAGACTAGGCATTAAAAGTAATTACAGCGTTGTCACTTTTAATTAAACAAATTTTAGAGTTATGATGAAATAATTACAATTTATTAAATACAATGATGATGGGAAAAAAATACTTCAAACTCTACAGTTTAAACTAATGTACCTAAAACACAAAAAAGTGATTTATTGTGTGTAAGTCTGTGTTATCACAATGTTTATCAATACATTCTGAAGATGGGCGAACGTCCGAAACCGATTTGGTGTCCACAAAATGAAGCAGGCTATCACGGAAAAATCTCTGATGCTTTCCAGGTCTGCGGAACCAACCACAATATATAATATTATGTTTTATTGTACAAAAACTTTGAATAAACCAATTGAATATTACCTTCCACTTCAATTAGAAAACATTCCCTATTAATTTATTTACTAGCCATTTGTTTTGATATCCACTTTACTTTTTCTCCCTGTTCTAAGAGAAAGTTATGCAAACATGTCAAATTCTTGGATTTAAGTTTTCTCCAGAAATATATTATGTATTATAGGGCCCTATATCCGAAAAGTGGTATCTAGAAAATACGTATGTGTTTGTGTGTTTCTTGTCTGTCTGTCTGTATTTATTTGAACAAAACAGCTCAAAACCGAAAAACTCGCACGCTATAATTTTTAGGTCTATCACTTTTATTTGAAATATTGTTTTAGTAAGATTCCTTTTTAGAGTGTTTTGTGGATTTTAGGGTTTTAGGGTGGACTGGAAACGATTCCAACACTAAATGTGTGGCCAAAATTCTGCATTTGAAGTTCCCCTTACCATTTGAAATAGCTTTAACTGTTGCAGAAAATATTCTATAGTTCAATTAATGTCTATCAGTTAATTTAAAACCGTCAACAAATGATATTATGTAACTATTGACAGAAATAATTTGCTAATATCTAGGTTATTTGACTGTTTCTTATCTAATTATTTGAGATGCAGTACAATTAATTATTTATTATTTTTATTTTTAAACAAGTACTTTTTAAAAATCTCCATTAATAATATCCTCATTATTGCACAGAATATACTTTTTAACTTATATTCGAATCTTTTAAGCAAGTTTGATGTCTCCCATTGTAGGTGCATGATTTACGATGAAAGTTGGCCCAGCTAAAGTAAAGCATCGGCTCCTTTTCCTAGAGTATTAACATTGTTACGAGAAGTTGTGAAAGCTAATATGATATATGATTCACCTGCGTATTACTATGCTTTATATCTTTTCTTTTTTTTTTGTAAACTCCCCTCCTCTTTCGTTGATCCGTAATAATAATATTTATTTGTCAAAAGGATTACCTTCAAATACAGTAATTAAAAAAGAAAATTATTACAATTTTAACTTCCACAGCTAGTCTTATTTATTTTTTGGAGCGTATCAATTACGGTGCTATTAGCGTTTCATTCACACACAACAAGTTGGTCAGCAAAGCAGGGCAATACCCTAGGTTTCATATTTTTCCATATTTCCTGTCTTATAGTGTCGATCTAGTCGTCGAGGGGGAGGAGGCGAAGTGTGGATTTATTGGCCTTGTCATCCCTTATTTTGCTGATGTTAATGGCAGCTACAAAAACATGTAAACGTCTATTTTCTAGTTAATCAGTACACCAACTATATAAATAATTAATTATCTGTGAGTTATCTATCTAATAAAGACAAAGAGTCTTTATAGATTTAATTTAACTTTGGCTGAGGTTAAGACATAATGAAGTTGTTGGTAAAAAGAAGAAAGTTTTTTAGTGTCCGTTTTGTAATTAATTAAATTCTTTATCTTTATTAAATGAAAGATTGAGCCAATGGGTAATACAGTATAATATCCTATGCGAAGAACAGTCAGGATTCCAATCGCTCCACATTGGATAATCTCTTTGTACTGTTGAACTCGGTCCAGTTGAAATGGTATCAGGGTAGAAAGAAAGTTTACTTCTTTTTTATAGTCCGCTTTCAATACTGTGAACAGAGAAGCCTTATTTTATAAATTATATCAGCGCGGAATCTCGTCTAAGTTGGTAAAGGCTATACAAGGTTTGTATAAAGAAACAAAATCGGCATATGGAGTAGCTTCCATTTCAAACTTGCTGTGGTGTTAAGCAGGGTGCGCAACTTAAGTCCTATGCTCTTCTGTTTATTCATTAATGATTTAAAAAATGCACTTACAGGAAGGATATGGATAAAAGATTATAACCTAAAGTTACTACTCTATGCGGACGATTCAAGAGGTTGCAGGAGATGATAAAACAGCGGAAAACTTATTTGGACAACCGAAATTTATTGCTTAAAACTGAATAAATCAAAGATAATAGTTTTCAGAAAATGTGGTGGAAAATCGGGTAGGCTAGAAAGTTGGAATTTAAAGGGAGAATATATAGAAGTTGTCAAAGAATATAAGTATTTGGGGTTAAGACTCACTCCCTCGTTGACTCTGAAGTCCCACTGGAATGATAAGGCAAGGCAAGCGATGCTGGGGTTAAATAGTGTTTGGGCTGGCTTAATAGAAATGAGGTGTTTACTTCTGTAACATGATCGGTATCCATATGGAAGCTGAAATGGAAGGGAAAGAACTGGCCGGGAGATTGTAAAGAATTGACGAAAAGTACCATAAATTTTAAAGACTTTGTTGAGTTTGCTCGCGAAGTAGCGTACTTGTATTCACATTTACATTATTTTTAAAAGTTCTTAAAAATGATTTTTCACAATAACCGCTTAGTTACAAAGTTAGCTTTGGAAATAGCTAATAAAAATATTATTTGATTTAAGGATTTCTCTGATTGGATTAATAAGTCAGACGGTAATATGGGTTGAATGTACATTCATCTAAGAGTTTAGCAATGAAATTAATGCCATACAGAATGCTTTGATGCAGGATTATAGACAAAGTTATATGAATAGTGCGATTAACTGTAGATTATATAAGATCTATAGTAGATTATCGTTTAATGTTGACTATATTAATATTGGCCTGGAGATATTAGATATAGGTCTTGTAGTGAAGATCAGAGAGGAACTGCTTACAGGAGAGAAATTATAAATGTAGTATGTGTAATATAGCTGCAAAATTTGCCCGCAATGGGTATCTGTTGCATACAGTGATTTGTGGAGTAGCGACCCACGGGTTACCACAGTTCAGTACTCCATGCACTTCGTCAGAACAGTACTCAATACACTTAACTACATACACTCTACACTTTACAGACAAGAACAAAACAGTACACAAACTAGGGTCTCCGTTCCTAGTTAATTAGCGTAAGCCATAGGAGAAGGAAGAGCTTAGCTCAGTGGTAGGGCGCTGGACTGGCAACGGATGTCCCGGGTTCTAATCCAGCATGCTGTCTTAGATTTCTCTTCCTAGGAGCCTCTACAGCTCACTGTCCGGTGATGAGCAGTGTTGTCTGCAGCTAGAGAACACTGCTTGGAGGCCGGCAGTGCACTGAGAAGGCTCCAGGGGGCACAATAGATCTTTCTGGTCACAGTGCGATAATCCCCTACAACAAAACAATATGGCTGCAAGTGAAAAATATTCCATTTAATGGGTCAATGTGCCGTATTCAATTTTATTAGACAAAAATTTTCTTTAGGGAGGTGCTAACAGTTATTGAAATGATGCATTTATTGAACGGTACTAATTGGTTTGCATTACTTGGGTACATCAAAGAGTCAATGTCATATAGAAAGTTTCTTCTAGAGAATTTCAATTTCTAAATACATTATTATAAATACTATCTACTCCTCACCGATTTGCTAGCCAAATGTACACGTTTTAGCCTCTAACTGATATTTTAAAATATATTTATTTTCTGCTTCCGGCTTCCATCACGCAGCCTTCACCAAATATCTTATTAAAAATGGATACAATTTTTGGCGCTTTTTGGTACGGTGGCCTGGAGCGTGTTCTAATTTTGCATTTTGTAACACGGTCGGTACTTCATTGTTTTTAAAGAGTGTAACAACAGTTCTCCGCCCGGCCACCAGGTTTGCACCAAGTGGACCTTTCACTAGGGAGGCACACCCCCACTACACTAGGACTCTCCTACTCCACTACAGAGGGGAGAACTTTCACCGGCTAGACCCGCCTACTGGACACCATCCCTACCACCTCAGAATCGTATATAAGGGGCCATCCACGACCAGAATAATCAGAGAGAGAGAGAGTACTCAGCGATTAGAAACTCTTCTAATAGTTTTGGCGCTAGCTAGGCAGGCCCTTAACTAACTTCTCAGAGCATCTGCGCTAGGCAAGAGAGCCAGGCCGTTTACTCATCCAGCGATCACCGTTTCAAGACATCTGCGCTAGGCAGGAGAGCCAGGCCGTTTGTTCGTACAACGATCACCGATAAGTAGTGTGCGCTAGGCAAGAGGGCCAGGCCACTCTACTCGACGAGCGACGATTGACAATCTGTGTCACTCCCTGAGCGAACAGATTGGTCATAGCAACCATTTACTGTATATGCTTTTCAGAATATATGTAACATTTTACTAAGTGTGCTTTGACATTTACTGGGTGTATTTTATTTTGCAGAATCACGAATCCTAGTTCCCCACACCCCCGGGATATTTATTCTGGGAGTGTGTTATAAAAGAAATGGCGCCCAAACGTGCAGCACGAGCTCTAGAACGACCATCGACGGAGCGACAGCCCAGCCCCGAATTAGGAGACATAAGCATGCAGCTCACCCCAGAGATGTTGCAGCAGCTGATACGAGGCATCAATCAAGACAGGCAGACCCAGCAGTCTGGCCTAATGATTGGGTGTACCGCACGCTACGGAGGAAAACCAGGAGAGGACCTGGATGTCTTCATCTCCGCAGCAGAGACGTACAAGGAAGCAGCCCGAGTGAGTGACAACCACGCATTAGCCGCACTGCCCATGCTACTCACAGACGTTGCAGGAACTTGGTGGCTCGGAGAGAAGGAAACCACCACAACATGGCCTGACGCCATACAGCAGCTGAGGCGAACTTTTGGACCTAGGAAGTCCAACGATCAGCTGTACCGAGAGTTTTTCAACACGCCGCAGGACAACAAGACCAGCACGGACCAGTTTGTCTGCAGCAAGCGAGCAATACTTGCTCAAATCACCCCGGCTCTGGACATCCATGTTCAGCTGGACATGACCTATGCGGTACTCCATCCCAGGTTAAGGACCCGCATCAGGAGGGAAACTGTCGATACCTTCTGGGCACTCGTGCAAGAGGCCAGACGTATCGAGCAGTATGAGGACCCAGCACCAGCAGCAAAGAAGCCAAACGAGAGGACAGGTGGCACTACCAGGTGTGACTACTGTGGCATCAGAGGCCACTATCAGAAGGACTGCAGGAAGGCAAAGGCAGCCCACCCGCACAAGCAGCAGCCTACAGCACAGGCGGCCTACAGTTGTTTTGGTTGCAACAGACCGGGAGTATACAGGAGGAACTGCCCGGACTGCAACCAAACGAAGACGCAGCAAGAAAGAACAGGCTCTTTCTGTGCTGCCCACATACAGATCCGCACCCGGCAGAGGCCAGCACTCAGCTTTGCCGTGTGGAACCTAGAGGGCACTGGCTTTGTAGACACAGGAGCCAAGACCAGTATAGGCAGCCACCAGCTGCAGACCCTGCTAGAAGAACGAGGACATCCCCTCACCCTAACAACTGCTACAGTGACGCTAGCAGACGGAGAAGAAACAACGCAGCAGGTTGCACAGACGCAACTGCCAGTCAAACTGAAGGGAAGGACAATCCCGACCAGTTTCACATTCTTCCCGGGAGCCCGGAACACCCAGACGTTGCTCGGAATAGACTTCATTGAGGACGCTGGACTTATATTGGATTTTGGAGAACACAGGTGGAGGTTTCATGACAACCCCACACTCTACCCATTCACCAGAAAGGACAAGCCAGCACCACCACAGTTACAGATGGACACTGTGACTATGACACCGCAGCCAGCACTACTCAGCCCACTGCCGCTGACTCCAGTAAAAGGAGACACACAAGTTCCTAGGGAAACTCAGAACACGGTTGCGAAGGTACCACAACCCACATCAGAAAGGATCAGCCCACCGCCGCTGACTCCAGGAGCAGAAGACACACGAGTTTATGGAACAACTCAGGAAGCGATTGTGCAGACGCCACAATTCAGGACAACCATGGTCAGCCCGCTACCACCCACACCAACAAGAACGCTAGTAGAGATGGAAGCTACCGAAGAGGCCATACTCGGAGGCTATGGACCCTCACCACCGGTACAACAGGACACCACCAGGGGTAGGTGGATAATACACCGTTGCGAGCCCACCGAAAGGACTCACCACACGCCCACCAGGCATAGCCATCTAGACTTCCATAGGGTATGGGCGGATGACACCCTATGGCCATCGGAGGAGCAACTACAGCTTTTCACCATAGACGTGGAGCTTAGAAAAGACGAAGGCACCCGGCTCACCCGAGCACAACAGGAGCAGGCTAATGAGATACTTGCTGCTCACGAGGACGTGTTTGGAATTCCTACAGAGCCTACGCCACACGCAGAACACAGGATAGACACCGGAGAGGCATCACCTATAGCAGCACCGCCATACCGGCTATCACCTAGCAGACGTCACATCTTGGAACAGGAGATTTCCCAGATGCTGGACGGACGGATCATCGAGCCCTGCGACAGTGAATGGACCTCACCTGTCGTCATGGTGCCCAAGAAGGACAACACGTACAGGCTATGCATTGACTACAGGAAGTTGAATGCAGTCACTAAAGCAGATCATTATCCACTGCCACGGATAGATGACATCTTGCACACTGCTAAAGGGACGCAGTATATGAGCACGCTAGACCTCAGAGCAGGGTACTGGCAGATCAAGGTGAAACTAGAGGATCGAGATAAAACCTGTTTCATCACACCTTTTGGAACCTACCGGTTTAACAGAATGCCATTCGGCTTACGCAACGCACCAGCCACCTTTCAGAGACTTATGGACAAGTTTCGAACTGGACTCAGCCACATCACACTGCTAGTCTACCTAGACGACCTAATAGTGCTCTCACCAGGCTACGAGGAGCATCTATCAGACCTACAAGAGGTATTTCAGCATCTAGAGAAGTACAAGCTGAAGGCCAACCGGCCCAAATGCCACTTCTGCTGCGAACGAATCAAGTACCTAGGCCACGTGATTACGCCTAGAGGATTCACCCCCGATCCAGAGAAGATCGAAGCTATACTCAAGAGACCCGCACCGAGGAACGTAAAGGAACTTAAGAGTTTCCTTCAGACCTGCTCGTGGTACCGACGATTCATCCCAGACTTTGCCAAGATCGCTCGACCGATGACCTTGCTCACCAGGAAAGCCGCCACATGGACATGGACCACCGACCAAGCAGATGGATTTGACCAGCTAAAGAAACTACTGACGTCAGCACCCATCCTCCAGCCTGCCGATGAAACTCGCCCCTTCACTATCAAAACCGACGCTAGTGCTTATGCTATTGGAGCAGTCTTAGTCCAGGGGGAGAAAGAAGAAGAACATCCCGTGGAGTACGCCAGCCGCCTGCTTACAGCGCCTGAGAGAAACTACACGACGACCGAACGAGAAGCACTCGCCTTAGTATGGGCAGTCTTCAAGTTCAGAGGATATATCGAGGCCAGCCCCACGTTGATAGTCACAGACCACCAACCACTACAGTGGCTGATGACCCTGAAATCACCTACAGGCCGACTCGCCCGTTGGGCCCTGCAATTACAACCCTACGTATTTCAGATCAAATACACACCCGGAAGGAGCAACGCAGTGGCCGACACGTTATCAAGGCCCCCTGAAGGAGAGAATTACGCAGTCTGTACCCTCACTATAGACATGCCGAGGAGAAGCGCTACGGAGATCCGGGAAGAACAGTCCAAGGATCCCGAGCTGAAGAAAAATACTAGACGCCTTCACCGATCCAGAGCAAGATGGTGAAGCAGCTAGATGGTCCGCCAGAGGTTATCTAATATCGAATGGTTGCCTTTACAGATACGCCACCGACGAGGAGGTGGACAACGCACAGCTAGCTGTTCCAGTACACGAACGAGTAGCTATACTAAAGGAGTACCACGATGCGCCCACAGCAGGACATAACGGTATTCACAAGACCTACCAGAGGATAATTCAGCATTATTACTGGCCAGGAATGCGACACAGCATTGAAGAGTATATACGAGCTTGCACGACATGCCAGAGGTACAAGGCATCCAACTTGAAGCCCGCAGGACTACTCAGGACCCCACCAATGAACCAGCGATTCGAAGTCATCGCCGTAGACTTATTCGGTCCCTTACCCGAATCAGTCGAAAGGTACAAGTGGATATTAGTCATCGAGGACACGGCATCCCGATGGATAGAGCTTTTTCCCTTACAAGAAGCTACGGCACAGCGCTGCGGAGAACTACTACTAAACGAGTTCTTCTTACGATACGGAATACCAAGGAAGATGATCAGCGACAATGGAACGCAGTTCATCAGTCACGTGATGCAGTACATCACCTTCTGTTTAGGCATTACACAAGCCTTTACACCAGTCTACCACCCGGCAGCGAACCCCGTGGAGAGACGAAACCGAGAACTGAAGACGCAGTTAGCTATCCTCGTAGGAGAAGACCACAGCGATTGGCCAAGGAGACTGCCCGCTATCAGATTCGCTCTCAACACCGCTGAATGCCAGGCTACCAAGATGACGCCTGCATACTTAACGTTTGGAAGAGAATTACGGACCCCCGCAGAGATCCAACATGACTTAAGAGAAGTCATCTCTTCAGAGAATTTCATCGCCGAAATCACGCCAGCCCTCTCGCGCATGGCAGACACCTACTATAGAGCCCGAGACAACCATGAAACGGCTCAGGACCGGCAGAAGAAATACGCAGACCAACGAGCACGTCCCGGACCCCAGTACGCGCCCGGAGACCGCGTGTGGATCACTACCCACACACAGAGCAGTAAGACGAAAGGACGAACAGCCAAGTTCGCTCCACGAAGGGACGGACCCTACGTCATTCTACACGCACAGGGACCCGTCAGCTATGAAGTAGCAGCCGAAGACAACCCGACGATACCACTGGGCAAATACCACGTGTCAAGCCTGACGCCCTGCACCGCAGACGCCCAGGAGAAGCCAATCCGAAGGTTAAGGAAGAGAGGCCGACCACGCCATTGATGTGAGCTCAGCCATTGCAAGCAACACCTGAGCTCAAGGGGGAGGATGTAACAACAGTTCTCCGCCCGGCCACCAGGTTTGCACCAAGTGGACCTTTCACTAGGGAGGCACACCCCCACTACACTAGGACTCTCCTACTCCACTACAGAGGGGAGAACTTTCACCGGCTAGACCCGCCTACTGGACACCATCCCTACCACCTCAGAATCGTATATAAGGGGCCATCCACGACCAGAATAATCAGAGAGAGAGAGAGTACTCAGCGATTAGAAACTCTTCTAATAGTTTTGGCGCTAGCTAGGCAGGCCCTTAACTAACTTCAGAGCATCTGCGCTAGGCAAGAGAGCCAGGCCGTTTACTCATCCAGCGATCACCGTTTCGAGACATCTGCGCTAGGCAGGAGAGCCAGGCCGTTTGTTCGTACAACGATCACCGATAAGTAGTGTGCGCTAGGCAAGAGGGCCAGGCCACTCTACTCGACGAGCGACGATTGACAATCTGTGTCACTCCCTGAGCGGTCATAGCAACCATTTACTGTATATGCTTTTCAGAATATATGTAACATTTTACTAAGTGTGCTTTGACATTTACTGGGTGTATTTTATTTGCAGAATCACGAATCCTAGTTCCCCACACCCCCCGGGATATTTATTCTGGGAGTGTGTTATAAGAGCACATTGTATTTTTTTTCAATACTATTAATCTAACGACTAAACTAAACAGAGAAAAAGTCAACTTTGTAGAAACGAGTCATATAAAAAACAGAAAAAAATCAATTAATTACTACATGATAGGCAATAACAATCTCTCTCTACTTTTTACTATAACCTCATTATAACCTAACCACTACCTCAGGTTGTCCAATTATTCTCTTTCTTTCCAGTTTCGTTACCGCACCACCTTCTACTATCATCTATATATACACCTTACCATTATTCTTTCAAAATTCTTTTCTTAACAAATAATTGTGCTAATGAGTGTTTGGAAATTTTCATATTAGTTTTTCATTTTTTTATAAAAATCAAATTATAAATTGGTCTATTTATTTTTCTGATACTATTTCCTTCCGCAATGAGATTTGTCTAGAAAACCTTACTTATTTTTCTTTTTTGACCTTAAAAAAAGAAATATACTTGTCGAAACGTCGGCAAACTTATAGCTTTTTTTATTTTTCAAGACCGAAACTCAACATTTCCATTTGCTGCATAAAAATCGCTCAAGAACTATTTACTTTGAGTGACCTAGTTATACCCTTCTCTGTTCGATAGACTAATAATATAAATTCAAAACACGATCGAAACACACTTTTTGTCAGTCCTGGTGTATCCATTTCTAGTATCCTACCCAGCCATATAATAGGGAATTTTTCTATTAATTTCAATCTGTAATTTCCAGTTTTCATTCTTATAGCAAAATTCGGTACACTGTGGGAGAAAAGTGACAGATATTTCTTTTAAAAAAGTTCATCTAACATGTATCAAATCTTTTCGTCTAACATAAAGACCAAACCGATGCTCTATGTCGGCTCTAAACAGTGTGCTCATGACAATTACTTTATCATAAAGGCGTATTTGGGAATCCACTAGAATGTTGTTTAGAATATATATGCTCTAAATAAAATTTACAAATCAGTTAAGTTATATAATAGCATCGCATGCTGAATTTATTTTTGCAGTTGTTTGCTTGACTTCCTCCAGATATTATCCTGAATGTGGGAAATTAATAATATTGAAGGTTCCTTAGCTATTTATTAAACATAAATTATGTATTCACAGCTCTTAAATTTTCACTCTTTACTGAATACCATGGTTTTTGTTTTATCGGTGTTCAGGACTAGTAAACTATATGTAGCAATTAATATTTTGGCAATAGGCAATTTTTTTTATTCAAATGATTTTTACTTTCCCCTCATCGAAATAAGTTCGTTGACATAAAACAGACTAAGAACATCTGATTTAACGTGAATATTCACTCTAATACATCCATTTACCTCTTAAATAAATATTTCAAAATCATTAATGAAGAAGTGAAATGGCTGAGCGTATAGCCTCATAATACGCCTTTTGTCACCTTAAATTTGGGGTGTCTACCGTTTCCAATGAAAATCTTAATAAAATCGTTAGCATAGATGTCTAATCAGTTTAGCGTCTTACACGAATATCGTTCAGTTTTCGTCAAATTATAAATTGTTGAAGAGAATCAAATGCCCGTCGGAAATCGATAAGGCAAACAGACAGTTTTCTTTCCGGAAGTCGTAGACAAATTTCAATAAGTGAAACAAGTATAAAAAGATTATATTCACACGGGCCTTTAGAATTTCAACTAACAATCAGGCAAAATATCCATGTTTTCAACCCATTCCTCTGATCTCTGCTTAAGGATTTGTGTGAAGATATTTACAGTGCAGTTTCTAATTGCAATTTCCCGGTAATTACCAGGGCTACCCTAGCTTCCCATATTTGTGGTTCATTGTAATTTCAATTTCATGTCTCCAGAACTTATTCTATTACTAATATTTTGTTAGAAAATGTAATCAATATAAATCCTTGCGCAGTAGTAGTATCGTAAGCAATGAAGATGTAGTTGAAAACTTAATCCATAATATTGTATTTTAATTACATTCTTGGAATATTACACTCACACGAGTATAGAAGACCATGAGGCGTTACCAGTTACAGTTTTATATCAGTTGAAGAATGAATATATATTATATTTCATAAGTTTGTCTCATTTGTTCTTGTGATTTATATATCTAAGAGTGTAGTACAGGATAGGGAAATCTGGCAGGATTTTAGAGTGAAGTAGCAAGTGGATGAAGCGAGGGACATGTAATAATTCTCCCTCATTACTTTGGTGGCCAAGATAGTAACTTTTGGCTTAAGAAACAAAGTTATATATACATTCAGAACAACACGATTCAACTGTTATGAATATTTTACAACATAATCTAAAATTTTAAAGTGGCAATGTATACGTGAATTGAGGGGAGACAGTCCAGCATGATCCTCCCCCTCCCCTTTTTTTTAGAGATCTTTGTTCGCAAAGAAATGAAAGTAAAAGGGGCAAAGATATAGATATCTTTATTCCAAGCAGGTGTCAGATTTTATATTTATTCCTTATTAAGTTGAAAAAAAATTGGAACACAATTCCTGAATTTCTGCTAGATGTTAAACAAAAAATTATGAAAAATAATGTTTTTTTTATTTTTTTTTTTAACGTGTCAAAATCTATGGTCATTGACATTTTGGGCCTTCTCAGTCCATTGCCGGACTCTGAGTCACCCAGTAGAAAGCGAGTAGCTAGGGTTGAACTCAGAATACAGCCTAACATATATACATAAAAAAAATGAAGCATATACTGTCATTTGAAATAAACCAATAGAACCACATGGTGCACCATATTTCATCTTCAATAAATTAAATAACATATAATACAACATCTTTTAATTTGCTGGAGCATACTATACCACAACAACATAAGGCAGTATAATCCACATAGATATAATTTCACAATTTTTACTTTTTCGACAATCGAATTTAAAAAAACTGTATATTTTAACTACCATAAAAACGCATACAAGATAATGTACTATTCATTTAATTTATAAAATAACTTTTGATAATGGCTAATAAAATGCCGAAACGTACGTAAAGAAAAGACAGAATGTTAAATATTAACATTTAAAAAAAAAAGTTTTAAAAAGGCTGTAAATTGGTTCATAGTTTTTTATTGTAAAAAAAACACAAAACTTTTCTTAAGAAGATAATATACAGCCTATATATACATATAAAAAAATCAAGAATTAAAATTTACTTTCAAATGTTCTACCCAAAATTTACTACCCAAATGTTCAAATGTTTGGACAAATGTTCTCGACAACCAGGAAAAGGCCAATAAAATGTTTTAACTGGAAATCATTCCTAAAATTGGGTCAAGATAGCAACCATTAAGCACTCGCTTTTGAATTACATCTAAAAGTGAAACATAAAAAATAAAAAACCATCGTCTAATTATCTGGATTCTCTAAATAGTTGCGGGATACAAACAATATGCTGTACATGTAGAAGTGAGGATGATAAGATAGCAGGTGTATTGAACATTATAAGAGTTAGTGGAATTCTGCTAGGGGAATGGTTTAATGATGTGAGGGAAGATGTATTTATAACTGTACCCTAACCCACAGTGTGTGAAGGAAGTCAGTTACAAGACATTACAGTAATGATATAGAAGTTAAAGATTCGTGTCACCTCATTAGATAATGCTGGTTTTCTTTATTTTTTAGCCGTACATGCTTACAATTACAGTACGTAATCAATTACACCACAGTTATATATGTCCCATATAAATCTAAAACTCATACGTAAAATATATATGTTAATAAACGAACAATCGTAGTTATGTATTTTAAAATCTACACTCTAAACTTTCTAGAACTCCCTTATACTTTTACTTACATATTTCTGAACAGATTCAGTTTTCTTACAAAGCAATAAATATATATTACAACAAGTATATACAGCAAAAGTTATATATTTTAAAAAACCTGGTGTGAAACACTCCTGGATTCTTTTACTTTATTTACTTTCTTTTAATGCAATTTACACAGTTAAATTAGGAAACTTATAATTTTTACAAATCTTTAGTGGTTTTTACATTTTTTTGAGGAAACCCGATCTTCCAGCCAATTTTCCACGAATGATTTCCTGATAAAACATTTGATTGGCCTTTTTCTGGTTGTTCGTGAACATTTGTTCGTATAAACTGGGAACTTCTCTAAAATAAATTTACTCGCAAATTGTTTCAAACAAAAGTGATGGATATCCGTGTGTATGTTTAGTATATCTAGTTTAATGAAACCCGTTTGTGCTTTATGGAGAAAGTCGAAAAAACTTTCCAATAAAGTTACCGATTCCACAAATAAAAGTTGTAGCTCCTAAATATGTACAGTCGTGATATCAATTTCCAAAAAAATCATTGTCACCGTATTTAAGGAAATCGCAAAAACAAATAAATCCATACTGTAATGTGGGTGCTTCCGGTTGAGAAATAAATTTCTGTCAGAAACCACGGTGACACCCACAAAAGTCATGTCAATTTTGAATTTTCTGCGTTTTTTCGTTTTTGATCTATGCACTTCACATACACACCCACACCATTTTCTAAAATACGACTTTTTTGGATTCATGGAAACCTAAAAAGTTTATTTCTGGTGAAAACTCGATATCAAAAATTTGGCAATAACAGTAGTTAGAAAAAATAAAAAGTAGGCATTATGCAGAGGAATTAGCTCAGTGTTAACACTATGGATTGGGATGCAATGGCCCCTGATGAGATTCCAGCACATTTAACTTCTACAAACCATTTCCGGTGTTATTTTGGAAGGTTTTGAGATGAATCCGCATGCCATTGATCACAAATTTTAACGAGACTAAGAAACAAAAAAATTAAATTATTGAATTTGTTCCGATACATATCATTTATATGCTCCACAAAAATCTACTACACAACTGCTAATTTTTTAATTAGAATTAAATAGTTCAGAGGGGGTAATAAAGAATTTTTAATGTAAGAAGAAGAAGTTTAAGAAATTTTAATGCAACTTTCAAAATGTCCACCAGCAATAAATTCTTTCTAAAGCAATAATCTGTCCTTTGCCTGTTCAGCTGGAGCTTTACCTCTAAGTCACAACCTTTATAAACTCCGAATTAACCAGAACAAACTCCTCTCCGCTTTGCTACTAGTTAGCTCTGCTACACTTGAATTACACTACACAATTACTGACTACATTAAAAACAGATTATTAACATTTCCGTCCTTTCTTAATATCTATCTAAATCCACTCTGCCCACCTATAACAACTTACAACATATCATTAAAATGTAGGGCATTGAAAAAATCACACAAATAATTACAAATTAAATATTTTCTCTAGGGTCATGGGTTTTTTCTCCACTTTTTCCCCTGATAATTGACACAATAATATTTAAATTAGACATATTAAGCCCTGATGTAATGCGTGTGTGCAGTGTAATGCATATACATTTGTAATCTTACAATATTTACAACTTTTGTTATATGGATATATGTAAATAATTTGTAAATAAAAATTCTACCTATCTTCTTGTTACCTAGAATATCTATTCTAAAACCATTCTTTTAATTTCGGCAAAAATGTTACATGCATCATGCACATGATGAATGTCTGCAAGTTTATAGAAACAAAACAAAGACAAAATTACCATGAACAGAAATTTACCTGCATATACTTAATGTTATATAAAATAAAATACCATTCTATGCGGGATAATAGTATAATCATATTCTATGTTGTTTTAATGTGGACAGAAAAGAAGGAAAGTATAAAAAGATGAAGGCATGCTTATGAGTGGCGTGCCGTAGCGCATGCTGCGTGCTTCAGTGCGCACTACTGATAAGGTTAAAAACAAATCACGAGAAGTAACCCGCATCCCTAACCTTCCATTAGCACACCATTAAAATAAAACTCAGTTTCGTTTTATTTATATTTTAACTTTTATAATACCGTATTTTTTTTTTTATTTTTTTTTATTCTATATAAGAAAATATATTACAGTGGGAAAGCACTCATGTTTATGATATATTAAATTAGCTTGGTGCCATTTTCACAAAAATACTCGTTTTATTCTTTTTTTCATTTTTCTTGCATACACATGGTTTTTGTCACATAAAATACTGTTTTCCATTTAAGTTCTTATGAAAGTGCATTAGCGTATATTACTAAATAAATTCTATAATGTTGTATATGCATGCCACCATATATCTCAGATTAGAATTTTTAACAATACAAGAACTATGCCTACTATAAAAAAAACACTATAACTATAAAATGGTTCCCTTAATCCATTCAAATACTGTGCAAAATTGCGTGTGTGTGTGTGTGTGTATTTTATCAGAATATCTTAAAAACGAGAAATCGCAGGAAGCCCAAACTTGGTATTACGTTTAAGCTGGCTATACACGTAACTGCATACTTGAACGGTATACATGCGCAGACGGCTTGTACAGGCATACTTGATCGTTTGTATGAAAAACTTGCACAAGTCAGAAAATGTTTAAACTTTCATACTTGCATACTTGTGCGGTCCATTTTGTTCATGTTTACTGAACGTGTGTAGCAGAATTGCGCAACCACTGTGTCAATCTCGTGCAAGCCAGAGCATGCGTTTGTTTTACTTTTCGAGTCCATATAAAGGGGATATTATTTTATCATTGTGTCGGTTGATTTTAGATAGGGTCACAGAGAAATTATGGAATAATTTATTCACATTTATGAAAGTTAATTAATTATTAATTTATTCACACATTAATACATTAATGTGTGAATAGCTTTTTCGTTTCTTCAGCCCTTCTTTACACCACAAAGAACGATCATTTCGTTGACTTTTTCTGTTGTAAATTAAAACAAGAGCAGCTAAAACGAGCGCGTCGTCCAATTTTTGATTTTTGAGGTTGCAATGTCCGGGAAATTCGACAACCTCTGCAGGAATCTTTAGATTTATATTACCTTCAGTAAGAAATTTTTGAGGTTGCAATGTCCGGGCCTACATTCCTCAAATGTTGCCTAAAATCCTCAAATGTTGTAATGAGCCGTGTGGATCACATGTATACTTGCGCAAGAGGCCTGTGCATATATACCGTTCAAGTATGCAGTTACGTGTGTAGCCATCTTTACATACGAACGCCGCATCTGATATGCCGACCAGAATCCATCAGCGGTAGTGATATTTTACTGAATTTGTTTTTTTTTTTCACTTTATCGCGATCTGCTGGAAAACAGCTTTAACAATTTTAATGAAACTTCCTTTACTATCTAAATATATAAATGCCTATCACTTATATTTGAAATATTTTTCTGCGAAAATTGGTTTCATCCAGGGATTCTAGTGGGAAAATAATGTCAAACTTTCCTGAAATAACATTTCAGAACAATGTTTAGTTCTATCATCTACATAATATAAAGATGCATTAAAAGCCATACGTGAATTTCAAATTTGAAGAAATTCACTTATCCGGAAGTGCGTTTACAGAATAGTTGTTTGTTTTTATTATCATTTTCTGGAAAACGGCTATAACGGTATACTTTAAACCATCCATAGAGACCTTAAAGTTCCTTTCATGAATCTAGTAGCCCGAACCCGATATAAAAAATTCCATCCCTGCAATCCCATTCTAATCCTTTAATCCGCCACCTATCCTCCCACACTATTCCCGACAACCTTCCCAGGCGTTTAAAATGCTAGCGGCCTCGCGATTTCCTTTCTTCAAGCGATGACAGCATTTAGCTCAGCTTATAGGAAGTGCTACCACTGGGTAGCTTCTCTCCTTGGAGAATGCGTGTCCGCGAGTGTTTATGTAAAGTGTAGTGCTATCAGTGTTACTTATAGCGTAGAAAACGCTGGTCTAGCAACAAAAAAAAGTATCATAATGTAGCATTATTTTGATGTTTTTTTTATTTCAGGCATATTTTTGCTTTCTGCTACGAAGTTTTGCTTCTGTAAGACGAAGTATTGCGATCATCATGTTTTAAAACTTGTTAATTCAATCGGAAAGCGATTATTCAATTTTGTATTTTGTGTGTGGGTGTAAAAAAAACGCAGAACAAGTTCAAAATCATTCAAAATCGTTCAAAATCTGCCAATTGGAAATGCGATTCTAATAAATAGATATGTTTCCTTTCAATTGTGTATGATATTTCCGAAAATCGCACCAACGATTTCTTTAAATTTTGCATGGTAACTAGCATCATATATCCCTATCACTTTTATTTGAAATATTTTTTTCGAAGTAAATGAATTTTTGGAAATTTCGGGATGCTACAACTTTATGCTTCCCTCTAAAATGATATTTCTCTACAATTTAACATTTCTACCATCATACAATATTAATGGCATTGATAAATACCAAGTTTGAAAAATATCGCTCAACCGAAAGGCTTTTTTAAGGCAGTGGGCCTTTTTGAAATTATTTAATATTAATAAGAAATCTCGCTTGATTCTACGCGGAGGTAGTTAAAAAAGCATTGTTCTGGATAACCAAATTAAGACACTTATGGACAGCTATGGACCGAAAAAGATCTGAGGCGTAGCATCATTTTGGGCAAATTCAGGTTGCGGAACTAACAGGCCATTGCAGACATAGAAAACACCTAGGGAAGCTAGGCTTAGAACCGGGTGCTTCTGCAGCTTCTATGAAGAAATAGAGGGAATTTCGATAACTCCTGCAGGGATCTTTAAATTTATATTATCCTAAGTGATAACTATTGATTTTTGAGGTCAATGAACTTTCGGGTCCCTCATTCTTAAAAAAAAAATTGAACATGATTAATTAACTAAGTGATTGTAGCATGTGCACAATTGAATTATTACTTCTTTTTTTATCACGTTATTAGATTTTGCGTAGCCCACTTTGCGACCACAGCTGTTAAAATCGCTAACATCTCCGTCCAGAATAGATGCTTGCTGATCTACTTAATGCCTTCTTAGAGAAATATGTATTACATCATTTCTTTCGCAAACTGACTTCCAAGTTAATCAATCAGACTTTCAAGTTTTTAAGGATTTATATAAAAGGAAGCTAATTTCCAGTTTTAATGGCGACCGTAGTAGTTCTAATCGAATCCAGAATCATTTTATTTTTGATGATGCCTTTATTTTCGGCTTAAAATAATCTTAATCATGCCATCAAAAACCAGAAATTACAAATAAGTATATGTTGAATCATCCTGTAATATATTACAACCTTATAGAAGAAACTCCTTACCGCAAAAATTTTCAATGGGTTGATTTTATGATTGCTGACTAATTATAAAGAACGTTATGTCATGGCACTTTAAAGTTCCTTAAGAAAATCCTCGATTTCTTATGAATCAATTCTAGCTAGAACTTAGAAGTTATACGTCCGAACAGGAATGTAGCCAAAGCTCTTTTTTTTTAGTAGTAATTTAATAATCATTAAAAATTATTTAACTTTAGTTCTATAGTTTATCTACTTTATTTAAAAAAATGTTGAAATAAAACTCTTTTATTCAGAATTGTGTCCTACTTTAATAATTATTACCTTATGTGACTTCTATATCTGATAATTTGTGATTTTTTTTAATAGTTACTTTATAAATTGTTTTTCTTTGAACTATAGATTGTATTAATATATTCATGATAGATGTCATGCGAACTCAGGTATCGCATAATTAATTTGTCTTCAGAAATATCTAAACGATTTATCTGATACCAGTTTGATTTGGCGTCATGCAACAAAACGCTTCAAGGCTAATAGAAAATATACCTTTTTCTTTTAAAAAACAATGACAAAATGGAATTTTGCAAATAATACTGATGAAGCGATAATTGGAGGCTGGTCACGCAATATTAGATCACCTTGTTTTTGTTTTAATCATTAGTGCTTAATAATTAGTATAGTCAATATGCCCATCATTTTGTTTGGTTCTTTAAATAAAAAATAGTCTGGGTGTGTATATGTATTGTATGTGTGTGTGTGTGCGTGTTTCTGTGTGTGCTCCTGTCAACAAATGTACCAAAAACTCGTACCAAGAACTCATAGGGAGCTCCAAGTGCTCTTAAAGTAGTATTGTAAAAGATTGCTGGGGCTTGTCTCCCTACCACTAGTGAGAACTATCTATGAAAAGTGGGACAATCTCAGGATAATGTTTGAGCACTAAAAGGAGAAATGAAAGAGAGTAGGGGCTAAATCAGCCGCCTTCTTAAAAAAGGTGCCTGACTGCCATTCAAACGCCACTCGAACAACCATCAACACGCAACGATCATCGTTCTCTTACCGTCACTCTGCCAGTCAGTCTGTCCCTCTCTTCTTACGATACCATACTAGCACTCTAAATAATACAGTGTAAAGTCCTTGCAAAGCATCATATTGTCATTCATTATAAACAGTGTTCAGTAAGTCTAACTTAATCTCAACCAAGTTTTTCTCTTCTACTCCAACTTCCCAAAAACATCCATTACATTTTGATGTAAAAATCACTGTGACATGTCCCCCTACCATTAGCTCTCAGAGAAGGCAGGCTTCGTAGAATTGTTTGGGCAGTGGAAGGAGAAATTAAAGAAAGTAGGGGCTAGTCCAACCGCCCGATAAAAAGGGTACCTGATCGCTCATTCTCTCGCATCCAAACACCATTCGAACAACCATTAACATTCAAAGGATCATCGTTCTTATCGGATTCTTTTTGTAGAGTTTTTGAGACAAAGGAAGAAACACTCATACGTCTCATGATAGATCGCTTGAGCTGTGAAGAAATTAGGTTCAGGATCTTTGGTCAGAATAGGTTGTCTTGTTGAGCTTAGACTGAGGCTTCCTTTTAAGTTTATTAGGTCCGATTTTTACGGAGATTGTGGTGAATATTAGATGTGTAAGTCACGGTTGTGGATTCTTGTTCTAAACCAAGTATTGTTATTGTTCCTTGGGTTAGCTGTATTGGCCCAGATATACTCTTATTTGAAATATTTTCTCGTGGAAAACTTATTTTTTAAGGGTTTTCAGGGAACAGAAAAGTTATGCTTTTCTTTTGGGCAGTAGGAGGAGAAGTCAAAGATAGTAAGGGCTAGTCCAGCCACTACTTCACATTAAAGTCATTATACTTACGCTATTTTCTTTAAATTTGCACAGATATAAATTTTCTTTAACTGCACAGTTACAATTCTTTAACTTTTATTTAAAATCATTTATCCAGAAAAACTGATTATAGGGGTTTGTCGGTTAAAATTTAAACTGCCGCTACAAGATTTAGTTGCAACAGGGAGCCGCTCTCACACTATTTACACTCAAGTATACCATCTTATTTACTGTTAAGCACATTTAACTTTTGTAAACATAAACATTTTAAAGAAACTGTCTGTTATATTGCATTTTTTATTTTTGACAAAACATTTTTTATTTTTCCTTGCACAAGCTAATGGCCAAGGAAAAAAAAATATTGCATTATTATAATGAAAGAAAATGATTTGAGTGTTTCATACCAGATTATTTTTAATTAACTTTGTAATAAGAATGGATTTATATATATAAAAAATATATATAAACAATATACAATCTTCAGGGAGTTTCTATTTAATGTTAATGTAATACTCTGACTTTGGCAGAACAACGTCCCATTTATAGCGTCGGCCGGAGCAAACTAACAAGGCAGTTCTATTGAGTAAGGTTGCCAACAGAGTGAGATAGAAAGCATAGTATGTAATGTAGTACCCCTCCCTCTTTTATGCCTTCATGGATAATTAATCGTGTAAGAGGTGTATAAGCGAAGAGACTATGAGTGCTTGTTTGGTAGAATGTGCCATTATCTGCAACCACTAATGAATCACCTGCATTAATCTACTATACAGTTGTAGTAGCAATGGTTAGGAGTGTCAAATCACCCTGGGGTGCACTGCCATCATAACCATCTCTCTCATATTGCCATCCCTTTCACACTTGTAACATCCTAGTATTGTGCTAGTCATGCGTCTTTACATGCATTCACCATGGTATATACATATGAGATGCATATAAACCCCCCCTTACTCATAACGTATATATATAATGTATATATATATATATATATGTATTTATGTATGAAAGGGTTGTGTTTGTTATTTACTGCTTACTTAATGATAATGGTTCAGCAAACAAGCTGTTGTACAATAAGTAGAATTTAATATATCTACATAACATAACACGATACATAAAATATTGGAAAAAGCGACGATATATATATTATATGTATACATTTTAATGCAATTTGTTCATAATAAAACTCTATGCTTGCTAATAATAAGCATTACCAAAATGAACAAAAAGAAATTTACTGTAAAAACACTACATGAAACCCTATTAGAGGGTTGTTTGATCAATGAATATTACGCCCAAAATGATTTTATTAATACAAGGGATGGCAGGATATCCACGCTCCTCCTCGTCGACTGGATCAATGGGGTACGAGGGGAGGCTTGGGATCTTGTTCTACAACCGGCTGCTCCACCTTTCCTTGCTGGACAAGGTAATGTGTTGGACGCATGAGGTGGAGAAGAACGTGCCATCTCAGTTTGTGTAGAAAAAAGATCGAGAAGAAAACAGTTTTACGGGCGCCAATTACCACAGCTGTCGATGACCCGGGAAAAAAAAGCATTACCATAACAAATAAAGAGGTCAATTGATTATTTAGCTTTGTAAATATAAATTTCTAAGGGCAAAACAATTCTAACATTCTTGCGTTACGAGAGTAGTTTAAAAAAATAGAATAATAATAAGTACGTTGTAGGATAATAAATATCTAATAAATACATCTGGTATGAGACACTCAAACGATTTTTCTATTATTGCAATTCTTGTAGTTCTAAATGATATTTTCTAAAGCCTTCGAAATTTTACTGAATATTTATTTGATTTTATATTAAACAGCTGTGGGAGGGGGCCTATATATGCATGGCATATAGGGATGTGTGGCGCCTCAGCTTCTAAAGTTTCATTTATATGACGCTATAGTCCCTGGGCCTTGCCAATGATTTTTTGCCAGACCTCTCCGACTTTGGCCTTCTCTCTCCATCTTTTCTAATCCTAAAGACTGCAAGATCTTGATAAACAACAAGCCGTCTTAATCGAGGGCCAACTACCGCCGGGATTCTAGTTAAGCATTTTCCTGTGTAGTCCCACATCTTCCATTCTTTCCACATGGCTCAGCCATCTGAACGCCGGCCTTTCTTAAATGAAAGTACTAAGATCTGGTTTGCCAAATAATTCTGTAAGCTCACTGTTGTTTCTTGCTTTTCATTTGCCATTCCTTATCACTGCACCATATATCTTTCTTAGAATATTCCTATCCAATGTAGTGGAAGAAGTAAATGAAAATATATTTTATTTGAAGAAAATCATTATTTGAAGGATATTTTAACGTTGGCTGGCAAAAGGGACTATTCAGGTAAAGGACACCGTTACAGAAGAGGTCACAGAACTTTGTTAGCTTTGTCTTTTACCCCTACTTGCAATCCACAAAAGGGGAGGATTTGAATACGAAGAGAACGCATTCTTTCAAGGGACAGTCTAAATTAGACATTCAACAGAACATTTGTATCAGGAATCGCTCTTTTAAATTCAGTGCCAGTTATAAGTTAAAACATTTGAGTTTTAAACAATCTAGCTACTAGTTATTTGTTTCCTTGCATTTATAAGTTAATTCAAGATTCAAAATTAATAATTACCTTGTAAATTTACTAATTTAATATATAGTTAATTATTTATTTAAAAGTGGTTCTTATTCTCTATTTCTTATAGTTCTCTCTTCTCTTAAACATATATACTCACAAGCCCCTTTACAAAACCGCTCGTGCTACACTACAAACATACAACAACATGCATCACACCAATTACATTTCATCAATATTCTTAGTATCTTTTCATTGTCTATAGAAACGATTAAAGTTCCATTGGCTTAATCTTTATCACCGCGGCCTCAAGATAATTTTGTACAAGTTTAGTTTTGCGTTTCGTGCCAGTGATTTAAAGTGAATTATTTTTATTAGTGCGTACATACCGACAGCAATTCCGATTTCAATTTTGTCAACACTAACGTCATTTTTCTCTATCCAGATTGCCGCTAAACATTTGTACATGGAGCCAGTAGGGAATTCATGATCATTCAGTTGGATATTTTCTACAAATCTTTTCATAGTAGAAGTTTTCATATGCATAGTTTTCTCTTCATTCACGCACCATCCTATGGTTTTGGCAGCCTCTTCAAATTCTACTAAAAGACTTTTAATGCCGCTGCACTGCGAGCGTAAACCTAAATATCATCAGTATATGCCATAATTTGGGTCATTATATTCAAGATACTCCCCCCCCTTCCGATTTGTTTTAATGACTCTAATAGCCAATTCCAATGTCAGATTGAATAGCAGCTGAGATAGCGGGTCTTCTTGGCTCAGACCTGTGTTAGCACGGATTTTTTTTTAATTTAAGGCGCGTCAACGCCCGGAGCCTTCTCAGTGCACTGCCGGCCTCCGGACAGTGTTCTCTCGCTACAGACAATTCTGTCCGTCACAAGACTGTGAGCTGTAGGATCTCCTAGGAAGAAAAAATGTAAGGACAACACAGCTGGATTCGAACCACTCAAATTTCACGTATAACTGCATATGTGCATCCGAAATATAACTTACTTATACATACGTATTTTGGCTTCTCCCTTCTCGTAAAGGTTGCCGTCTAGGCTAAGGCCACTTCTCCCTGTCATTCCAGTTCTCGTCAGCCAAACCGCGAAATATAATTAGACCAAAGAGATCACATTTCTGCTAAACCATTTATTTTCTCATACTCGTAATTTTGGCAACACATTAAATTCTTATTAATATTGTAATAGCCATTATACATTATATACAATTTTGTTGGAAGCCCCCATCCACTAAACATCATTAAATGAATTTTCCCAGAAAAATATTCAAAATAATGGTTATAGCATTTTTTAAGAATAGTTGATACCTAGTTGTACCTAATTAAAGAAACTTGTTGGAGCCGTTTTCGGAGAAAATAACAAAAAAACTTGAAAATCTATTTAGTAAAGTATTACTTCCGGTCCATCAATTTTGACCATTGTAGATCTATTGATTGTAAAGTTGTAAACACCTCGGGAACTAAGAACGCTTCTATACCTACACGGTAGAGCGGATAGCTGTACTCTATGCTAAAATATATCGCACGGAGAACCTTATTCGATTTCCTGTTCTGACCTTTGATTAAAAAAAAAAAAACTGTTTATTAAAGGTAATTTGCAGCTAGACATTGCGCCTGCAGTGCTAGATCGAGCTGAGATTATTCTCTTCCTCGATCCCTTATGGTTACGGATTTTCTTCTAATTGTCGTTTCAAGTTTGGTAAGGACATTGTCGTTATACATAGGAAAAGATTTGTATGTAATTTAACGCAGATTAAGTTACAAATTCTATTTTAATAAATCAGATAATAACCTATCATTGATTGATTAGAAATTCCTCTGAAAGTAGATGAGACATGATGTCCACCGTGAACAGTATTGTTTGACAGACTGCATCTTTTTTTACTTTTTTCCCATTACGCCCATGTGAAAAGCCGCTATAACAGAAAGTTTAACGATCATGTCTAATGTTCTTAATTGTTTTCCGTAGGAAATATATGTTTTAAGATCTTTGAGTTTGAGGGAAAAAAGAATTTTTTTTTTTTTTTAGCAAATGTTAATTTTAACCAAAATTAATTTTCCTTAATTGCAATTGTTGAAGAATGAGAGCAAGTGACAAGAAGAGAATTCTCAAGTTATATCATAGGTACATAATTCTCCAGTTATATTCTTCTCAAATAATATTAACAGAACAAGGTTTCGGTCAATATCCACAGACATAGGGTTAAGAGTGAATTTAGCTTTCCGCTAAAGTACCACTTCAGTACAATGAATGGTTCCATCAGAGATGTTTTCCCGAGATAGCTTGCTTCTTTTTGTGGTCATCGACCGGTTTCGGGCGTTCGCCATCATCAGGATGCATTGTCAAACAGTGTGATAACATAGATTTGCACAGAGCAAATTTAGTTGTTACACAGATGTTATCACACTGTTTGACAAATCATCCTGATGATGATGGCGAGCGCCCGAAACCGGTCGATGACCACAAAAAAGAAGCAGGCTATCACGGAAAATATCTCTGATGTTTTCCTGCTCTGCGGAACCAAGCACAACAACAATGGTTCTATTCCTACATAATATTAAGACATAAGTCGCCTATGGCACCTGATTTGACGCAATAGTTTTACCTATGACACCCGAGGGGCATGCACAATAGACCATAATGTCACAGAGCAACCCTCCTCCCAAAAAAGATTTCAAATGTTATTGTGTTTTGATCAGGCACTATTATCTTGAACAATGTGATCAAGTTTTACTGTCATGGATTCTTATCTACAGTGAGTGCGTAAACTGAATTGCTCTGTGCAAGTCAGTGTTGTCACACTGTCTGAAAAGCACATCCTGAAGATGGGCGAACGCCCGAAACCGGTCGATGACCACAAAATGAAGCAGGCTACCACGGAAAATGTCTCTGATGCTTTCCAGCTCTGCGGAACGAACCGCCACAACTACTATAGTTATGTTCTCCCAATATATTTCTATTATGGCAGCTAAGTAAAGTTTCAAGTTTTACACTAGTATTTTTGATCACCTTTAAATTAGAAATTTACATTTGCAAAAATAACTAAATATAGTTAAAGAAGGCAAAAGAATTTTTTCAAGCCTTCCATCAGTGTGTTGTGATACTGTTATCGATGGACCGGCTGACTGTCAAGCTGCTTAGGAAATGGAAAAATGTTGTTAGTAAAAAATCCCCTGTAATCCCTTCTACACATCCCCTTTACAAGACCTCAATGCTTCATTCATTATACTTGCACTCCCCAACATTCCTCCACCCTCAAAAAAAAAGGCCAAACAAAATATTGACCTTTAGTTTTGCTGTAAATGTTTCTGTTATAAATGATATTCCTTTAAATGTAATAATAAAATAAGTAGTAGAAATTCTAATTTTTTTGTTAGTCAATTAATTTTCAATTTATTCATGTTTACATTTGGAGAGAAGAGAATGTACTTTATAAAACAAAAATGGGGCTGCTCAACTATGTTGAGTTGCTAAGCACACACAACTTGGTAGTCAGTCTCGACCACATTCCTTAAGCGGTAGAAAATTTGTTGATAGTTTATTAGCCAACCTGATTAGCCACATTACAGAGTAAAGTCCATATAAAATTAATAACAAACACGCAACCTATGGATAAGGTGTAGTCGATTTGGTAGTTAGTTTGCTCTGTGTTTAACACTCTCTTAAGAGAACAGTGTAATGGAATCAGATATTTGATGTAATGGAAATGTTTGTTGTGTGATTCCTGGAGTAGCAGATGTCTTGAAGAGGGCGGAAGTTAGTTTGAGAGATTTGGAAGTTAGTGCTCGAATTATTAAACGGTTTTTATATAAAAATAAACTGTATTTTAACAATAATTTAAACGTGCTAATTGGTAACTAATAACTATAAAATACTTAGGAATAAATATAAGTTAAATAATTATGAAATTAGAAGGACTAAAATAATTAACTAAGATGCACTACTAATAATGAGTTTGAATATAACTGTGAATTGCCGCTCGGGTATATAGACGTGCTCGATTGGTTGTAGCTGATATAATATAATTGTCGTATATGGTAGAGTTTATATATATATTGTTATTCACACTCACACCAAGGCATCTGTCTTAGTGTGGGGGCCTTGTGCGACCTTCGTAGTTTGAAGACCTTATTCAGATCAGTTCAGTGGCCAACCTTATAGCGGTGCTTGCTTATTGATTAAGTATTGATGAAAGGAGCTTTGTTGTTTATTGACCGCGTCTGTTGGCGGCCAATGGTTGCTTTTTATTACTGCCACCTTTGTTTAGATAGCAGATGGAACCACTAGTTGTAAATCTTTCTTTTGGTGTGTTTTGCCGACGTCAATGACTTTGCCATGTCATTACAACAGCCATATATATGGTGATTAATAATTCCTAGAGAATCGATAATGATTGTTTCTGCTAGGAATGTCAGATGTCTTGGTTCAATAGCCCATACCCTCGAAGAAGTCCCAAGTTGCCCTCCGAACCAAAGTCCACGGACCACATATTCCCTTTCCCCGAACCGCTCTCTGAACTTTTCTTTATAGAAAGGAATGCATCTTTCGCATATGGCCTTCTTCTCATCGTGTACCTTTCTATCTTTTCACCGACTGTTATGATTGTAATAAAGATAACTAAACTTCAAAATTAAGGAACAGAATTTACATTTATTCAATTTTATCCTAATGTTTAAAGATAACATTAAATATTATTTTCCTGATGCACTTTGAAGTCCTTCATTTTTTAATTTAAATCTTAATATTCAAATTTGTAATAGATGTAAGCCCTAGATCTAGGGCTTATTCAACAAATTCAACTTCTTATTTCAACCACTAAACCAGTAAACTTACAGCTTTATCCTCCAATTTGCTTGTATAACAACATATCTAATGGTACATGTTTTGTAATATACAAAACCATATATTTTGGAAAATGTGTTTATATATTTTTTACTTATCAGAAAAGTATTAAATGCAGGTTATATTTATTTATCCATTATTTTCGTTCTCCAGATGTGGTTCATTCTTGAATACTTGTTTTCACACATAGATTTATATCCTAATTGTATACGCTGTCGAATAGTTGATTAAGTCAAGCAGTAATGATTGTGTCCAACATAATATCATCACTTTATTCTGACCAGTTTCGAATTTTCTTCTATCTTCTTAGAATCGGGTTCGTCAAGTTAGTGAAGATATTGAACTAGAAGTTGTTCTTTTCTTTAATTCTATTCGGTTTCGGATTTTCGTCCCTTCATGAAGTTCATTCGCAGTTCACTAAGAGTTGGTTGACGTTGACTTCCATTTTTAAAGTTACTGTCACACACTATACCACTATGATGCAATATCACAGTGGTTGTGGATCGCATCGCTCCGAGACATATGCGTACTGCTTTGTTTTGTATTCTATATAAACTGCCTATGAAAAACATTGTTTCATAACTGAGAATTTGAATCATTTCACAATTTAACAAAACAGTTACTTATCTTTGAAGCACTTTGATTATATTCCATTTCACCATGCCAAAGATTTCTAGCAATTTTTAAATTTGTCAGGCTTTTATATGTAGTCAGTAAAATCAGAAGTAATGTCTACTAGAAGAAAAAGTATAAAGTATAAGAAGGTTATAAAAGAGCCATTATAAAAACTATAGAAAAACATTGAAAGTGGTTATGGTGTGCCAACAAAGCCTTACAGCAAAACAGTTAAAACAGTACGGTAGATTAAGCAGTATGTTTAATGTTTGAAGATATAAAGTAGTCGTCAAATTCAACTAAGTGAAGTAGAGATTCAGTGGCCGCCAAACTATACTTTCCGATAGTCGAGTGCAGGTAAAGTGATACATAGCACATATATATATATATATATATAAACGATTTTGTAAAGAAATGACTTTTGAACGAAATGCTACTATTAACTTTAGTAAAGAATAAAGGTTTTTTTCTAGGTTATACTGGTGATAAAGTGAAAAGATTACCAACATGAAAACTATCAATAGAAGCCGTTCTGTTGAAAGTTAGGAGTCTCATAAAATTATATGAGCACTATGATAGAACAAACTTGGACAATGTTACTTACTATCTTCAATAACTGTACTTACATGCACATAGACTTTTACAGAAAAGTTGTAACAGTTTTTCTTTGACATTAACAACTATATTTCATACATTTTTATGCTTCATTTTGAGGAACCATTGTTACCACATATTGAATGTGCTATCATTATCAAAATTGGCATTTATTTTTGATAAGTCCTTCGAAAGAAATCTTTTTATACGTGCTTAAGTGAATTCTATACAAAAACAATAATTTTGAGTCTAATTCCATTTATTCATAAACTGCAATGTATGAAAATGCAGTTTTTCTCTTTAATGGCCATATTTTTTGCATCAAGAAAAAAAAATCGTCTTTTGTGTGCTTATTGGATACGGAGCTTTCTAAGTGTAATGCCGGCTTAGGGACAATGTTTCTCGTGTTACAGACAACAATGCCCTTACCGGAAAGGAAGGTAGAAGTTCCCTAGATTCGAACCCGTGGCCTCCACTTTCTATACCAACATGTTACCTCTGGGCATAGCCACCTCCTCACAAGTCTTTCAGTGAATTCCTCCCAGTTTTGTTGGACTGCTTTAATTCTATTGATTCTCCCATTGTATTTGACTATATTGAATAAGAACAAACACACTTATTCAAACACTTCACTAAGCAGATTTTCGAAACGGGTGACCAATGATTAGTCTCTGTATTTCCTCTATCCTTCTTACATTCAGGTTCAAAATTGCTTGATTTTGTCCATAGAAATTTCTGAATCAGAATTGATGAAGTGGAATTATGTTCGAATATGCTAATATTTTAAGAGTCGTTTAAGAGGAGTCGTGGGAGGGAGTCATTTTGTTTAAGAGGGATTAGGTTAGTGGTAGCCTGCTGGCGCAGCAACACGGAGGTCCTCGGTTAGAGTCCAGCAGTGCTGCCCTTAGATTTTTCTCTTTCTAGGATCCTCTACAGCATACTGTCCGGTGATAGACAGTGCAGTGAGAAGACCCCGGGCGTCAATGACTAAGATGTTGACGCGCCTTAAATTTAAAACAAGAAAAAAAAAGTAAATTATAATAATTGCATTAAGAGAAAGTAGCGTGTGTTTCACACCAGAATTTTTTATTGAGTATGGTCGCTGATTGTCTGGTCAGTACCATAACGATGTCTCTTCAGCCAAAGATAGAGTCACGTGCTCAAAATGGTCGTAAAGCCATTCGTATTATGGAACCTACAAATATCAGTAAAGAAAAAAAAAAAACAGATATATACAATCATTGTGGAGGATATACCGTTGTATGAAGATGAGACCTGGACCTTCATCAAGCGTCCCAAAAGCTAAGATCTGTAAAAATATTTTTTGGCATAGATCTGCTCGTTTCTCGAAGGGAGCACATGTAAAGACGGAAAGGATTCTGGCCGAGTATGTAGGAGGTCATGGCCGATGGAAGCAACCTAAAGGGAGAAATCAGAAAAAAAAAATCATAAGACAGATATCAGAGACATTTTCCAGCTCTGCGGAACCAACCACCACAATAAGACAGATAATTATTATTAATTTCTTTCAAGTTTACTTATTTAACAGATACTGTTGTTACTTTTAAATTCATTAATTTAAATTTTTACCTACTCTTAGTGCTGGTAAGAGAGATAACTGCGACCATGTCAGAGTTTCGATATCGAATTTTCACCGGAAATACATGTTTTGAGGTCTCTTGAGAGAGGTCTCTTGAAAAACTGGTTTCTAGGAAATAGAGTGACTGACTGTTTGGGTGAATGCGAATAACATAGTCCAAAAAACGCAAAACAACTGGCAGTTAAAACTTGTCATTCCATCTGGGGATTATCATCAAGGGATTTGAAAGGACCCATTTATTGCCGAAATTTGTCAAACGGAAGTACCACTTTACTAAATGAATGTCTTAGTTTCTTGCAATTTCCTCGAAAATAACTCCAACGATTTTTTTTTTTTTATTTAATTTCGTACCCTATCTTAATAGCTTTATTAATTAATTACTTTTATTGGCAACTTTTTTCAGAAAATTCGTTTTACAGGTTTCTGGGAAGACGTGACGTCAGAGTATCACATCTAGAGGCCGTTTCTGGATATTTTATTAATGGTCCATCTGTATAGTGTTAGAGAGAATTAAATATATGTAATAGGATCCATAGCAGAGAGAGAGAGAGACCATGTCAGTACCACTCTCTCGTACTAGAGTGGGAGAAACTGCTTAAATACAGCGATAGTGGAGATATACGAGTCATATAGCAGAGTTCACTCGGCAGTCACAACATGTCATCTACCTTGCTCTTTACCTCTCTACCATTCTCTGTTATTTCAGTGTAAAGTCCAGGCAGTCAGTGTCACTTTTTTCATTATACAGTGTTCAGCCATATCTAGTTTATTAATCTCAACCAAAAAACTTTCTTCCGAAAAACTTTATTTCAAAGAGTTTGTGGACAGATGCGACATCCAGTTTAAATACCGTTTCAATATTGTGTACAATTCTACCACCAAGGAAATGTTTATGTGAATTAAATTTGTGGTGAAAATTCTGAGTTTGAAGGGAGTCAGTTGACCGGAAGTGAAAATTTCTGAACAGTTTTTTTTTTTTTAATTTTTGTAAATTTCTCGAATTTGACACCAGCAGGTTTCTTTAAACTTTGTATAGCACTAACCCTATAGCTTCTATATGTTACAGTTTTTTTTTCTTGTTAAAGATTAATATTTAAGAGGGTCCTCAAGCTATGCTCTAACGTGCTAATTTACAGTGGTTCTGCCAACTGTCTACTTTTAAATAAAGCTAAATATTAAGTAAAAATGCTAAAATAAGTCTCTTTTTTTTAAACATAGTTATGAATTAATTAATCTTTAATTTCTTAAATTTATATTTAATACAAAGTAATAAGTTACATTTTATTCTTGTTTGAAGTAAATAGGATAAAATTATTGCAAATAGCACCCTATTGTGCTTTAAATTTGAACGCACCTGTAGGAGACAGTTTGACGTTGTCTTTGAACTCAAACCAAAACAAATAGAAATGGCTATGTTAGCCTTAGGGTAGTGATGGTGAACCATTTTAATTGAAGTAGAGGGTAGTGATTTTCCTTAAATTTCTCGTGTCGTGTTAAATTGAAGAGGATAAGATTGAGTACAGTGAAAGAGAAAACTTTTAATGGGAAGGTGTTGTCTTTTCTAAAAAGTGCTTGCAAAATGTTCTCTACAGCCGGCGGCTAAACATTTCTTACTACTTTATTTGTTTCTTGTCTTCCATCTTGTTTGTTACAATAAATAAGTATTAAGTTTATTCGCACGAAACTTTTCTCATTGATTTACCTGAACTTATTGTAGTAATTCAACGAGATAATTGTTAGATATTATTGCAGTGCGACACAATGTAATTTCTTCATAATATTTCCATCCAATATCATATCATTACAGCTAGCTCTTGCCTGCGATCTCGTCCGTACGCTTTCTGAATGTTTCTAGTATAGTTAGGTAATGTTTTTAATACGTGTTAAATGATTAGTTTCACCCTTTTGCACTCGCATATTATACTATATTTTTCATACAAATTTTAATTTAACGTTGCCTCCTCCTTTCTTACCCTTAGGGAGTGAATTTCGAAAACTCGTTTCTTGGTGAATTTCTATGCCATAAAAGGAACCAGCTGTCCAAACATGTTTCTAACTTCAGTAGTTTCGGCTCTGTTTTGATGACTCAATCAGTCAGGACATTTCTCTTTATATGTATAAATTAAAGCAATTAAATTCTTTTTTTTTTAATCTTAAATATATATTGAAAAATTGTAATTTATAAAGACGCCACCAACATCTTCAATCCCTCTCTGTTTATTTGGCTAAACATTTTTAAAAAAACTTAGTTCTAATGAACCTTTACGCATGTCTGTTCAGTGCGTGTGTATCAGTCGTTCTCGTATACGGAACAGTATGGTTGTGCATTATCGAGGAATGAGCACATGTACTATTAATGTCTTCATTTAACCGATTAAATATATCTCAGTTAACTACTAAGTTTATCTTGCCTTATCTGAATGATCATTACCGTTATCGTCATTTTTTTCAGGACTCTCTGATCTCATCAGTATCAGTATCAATTTGCTTATACAGTTCACTCATCAACTACTCAGCTTTTCCAAGCTAGACCGGCTATCATATCAATCTTTATCTATTGTCACTGGAGATACGAGTATAATATGTAATACTTGTATAACTAGTAATATACAAATTATATTACAAATATTATTTTGGTCAATACAGGCTGAATAAAAGAAAAATATCAATTTTATCAGTACACGTTACCATTCAAATGCTAACGAAATGAATTTGAAGTAGCGTTACATCAAAACTTACGTATAATTTGTTCAATTTCATTTTAAAATTGTTATTCTAAAGTGGTTCTACCCTATAAATTATTCAATCCAATATTTTATGGTTTTGAATTTTATTCATAATTATAGTTAATAATTTTAAATCAGTTAATTATAGCACCAATGAATGTTCAATAGAATTAATTCAGGATTTTTTGTTTTTTTTGTTTGGGGCGACTGCCGTGGTTATTAGCGCCAACCTAATTCTATTCCTTCACATCCTGTGGCCACTCGAGCCGGGATGGAACATACTAATCTATGTGGCTTCCACACACACCTTACTTAGCAATGTTCAGGAATAAAAATAAATTTTCAAATTCATAATAGTTAATACAAAATTATATTATGAATCAAATTAATATATTACGCAGTAAAATTCCAGTTCAAACTTAAAAGTAGCCAATCTAAGTACGAAAAGGCCACTTCACATAGCAACAATTTTAACTCTTATCTTTCCTTATGTAATTTTACAATTTTGGTTAATTACATTTAATTCTCAATTTACTAATTCTATTATTATCCAATAAAGTGTACACATACTGTTAATTTTACTATTATCCAATAGTGGGCACACATACATATAACGTATTACCGGATACATTGTCGCTTGTAATAATACGAAACGTATAATAATAACCTGTAATAATTGTTGATAATTTTAATTGATTTAATAATTGTAATAATATAAGCATCCAGCTACATATTTTATAATTTACAATTTAACAATCAATTGGTAATTTCATATATGTTAATAGCATGGTTGTTATTGTGTTAACAGAACGTAAATTTAATCTTTTATTTATCAATAATAATAGTTCGTATCTATCACATTAATAATGAAATATATCTCTGAAATAATTTATATTTGTATGATTAAATAAGAATTCATTTGTAATAATTTCTGAACAGAATCCTCGTTCGCTGTTAAATAACATTTGTTTATTACTGGTTGATTCATTAATATTTTCTCTCGTTTAAATAAATAATGGTTTAATTAAATAAATCATTATCAACACTAGTTTAATATAACTATATATATATAAAGTATAAACAAATTATACATATATATATATATATAATAAAGAACGATATTGTATATACTTCCTATAATCGTTATTCACTTCAATTTCTTTCTCATCCTTTTGTTTATGCCATAATATCTTCACAAATTAACTACAGTACGTTGTTATTATTCTGCTTCTGCTCTAATTTATAAATTCATACCCACCTAGCATGGATCAGCCACAGGTACTCTCTTCTCATGTTCAACCTTCAGAATTAAAGTTTACCAAAAACGCTCTAAACTATCTGCTGTTACTTGAATTTATAATCCCTTAGCTTATGTTATTATGCTCCTTTAGCCTGCTATGCTAAACACATCCTACAAAGAACGTCGTTCTGCTGAAGTTAGTCATTATCTGATACTCATGTTGATTGGGAACAATTTATTAATCAATTATCTCTCCTGCTTGTAATCCAAATTCTCCGATATATACACAAAAGTGCTGGTCATCCTTATTCTCTCTCTTAAGTTTCGGCAACGCCTCTGAAAAGAGCTATTGCGGTACTATTTATCTCCATAGATTTTGGTGATCGCCAATCTTCTCAAATCTAAAACTAAAATTACACCCTTTAAATCTCATAGTATGCCTTGTCCAGAGCTTTTGTTCAGTGAGCCCTCCTGTTGGTTTGGTTATATCAAGCTATATCTCTACCTTTATCAAAAAATATCTAATCAATCCTGATTTTACAGTTGCTTTGGGCTAGATCAATAACCTCACCCCATCTTCTCAACAGGTTCGTAGGTAATCGAGTGGTTCAAATCATTAGTGGTAGTCAATACAAGTGATCGCAACATATAAATGTTGAAAGGAAGCCGGCGGATTGCGGTCGGCGGAAGTCGCGGATTTCTCTTACCCACAAACCTGCCTAAACATTCCCTCTGGTGGACAGGACCGTTCTGGATTACGACTCCTAATATTCCAGAAACGAAATCCCACTTTATCATCTTAACTACCTTAGCAGAACCTCCAGAGAACCTCAGATTTTCGACCTTCACTAGACTAATCAGTATTTTCTCTTATCCATTCAGATTCTCCCGTACTAGCTCGTCTCGCACACTAAGCACTGTCGCGGCATCGCAATTCAGTTTACTAACAAGAAATTCATAGCCTGATTGTAATTTCAAATCAAGACCAGGATACATATAATCAATTGGTGTTCATCTGGAATAGGATCCAATTAATCTCAAGCATTTGTTCTGTACTCTGTAATTTTTTGTAGTTAGTGGGACAAGTATTCAACGAAGCAGTACGGTTCGAATGTAGAGAAAATAAATTAGTATTGTATTTATACAATTCAGATTTGAAGTTCTACTCAAAAAGTTCTTTAATAACAATCCTTCTGGAAATACTCAACATCAAAGTTTCTTTATTGAATAAATTCTCTGTTTTCTAATTTCTGAAGAAAATCATTGGATAAGGAGAAACTTGAATGAGCCTTTCTGTAGAAATGAACACTAGAAAAGTAAGAGCAGTAATACTTAAAGAGAAGTAATTTTAACTTCTATTCCATAAAGTAATTTTGAACTTCTATTAAAGTTTTCTTCATTGTCATGACATGACAAACCTAATAAATTGATGTTTTATCAAAAATACCCAATTTTTCTTTGAATAATCTACTTCTGGCGAGATAAACTTTAAATATATATAACGAAATGTAGAGATTTTTCTAATAAAGTGTTCGGTCATATAAAAAATATGGATACGAATATGTGCAAACATTTCAGTATATTTTATACCATATCTTCAGGATTACAAATAAAACACCAGCTCCAAATACTACAAATTAATGCTACAAATTTGGATCAAATATTATTTATTATTATTTGGAATTGTTTTTTTATTTATAGCCTGAAGATGGTATAAAATATACCGAAACGTTGACTGTGTAATATTTTTTTATATGACCGAACACTTTATTAAAAATTCTCTACATTACTAGGCATGTCCAGTAAGTAAGTGTACTGAGGCTCTCACGGCCGGAGAGATTTTGTTTTCGACATGTTGGCTACACTGTCGTGTAGCCTGATTCCTCCCCTCCGCAACGAGACCGGTTCGAGGTCAGTACGTTAAGAACTGTCGACGCGACAATACGTTTCGTGAAAAATGTCAATCCAATCTCCCGCCAAGTGTGAAATATTCAAGGTCGGGCAAGAGTTTTTGAGACGCTACAAACTCCATGGAGATGAATTTCTCCGCTCCCATCATTACTGGAGATGAAAGTTGGGTTGCACACTACACACCTGAAACCAAAAGGCAGTCTCAACAGTGGCGTCACACCTCTTCACCCTCCGCCAAAAAGTTCAAAACCACAATTTCAGCCAAGAAAATCATGGCATCCGTGTTTTGGACTGTCAAGGCATAATTTTAATTGAATATATGCCTCAAGGGGAGACCATCAACTCTGCAAGTACTGTGAGACCCTAAAAAAATTGCGGAGGGCGATTCAGAACAAAAGGAGAGGCATGCTGACAAAGGGAGTCTGCCTGCTGCATGACAATGCCAGACCACACACGGCCAACACCACGAAGGAACTGCTTGCCTCGTTTAAATGGGATGTACTGAACCATCCCGCGCATTCCCCTGACCTAGAACCTTCAGATTACTATCTCTTTACCTCCCTGAAGTTGCACATGGGTGGAAAAAGGTTTTCAACCGACGAGGAGGTGAAGGGGAGGTGGAGAAGTGGACGAAGGGGTTGGCGGGAAACTACTTCGAGGAAGGCATCAAAAAATTAATACCCCGGTTCACCACCTGCATTGAGAGGAATGGTGACTATGTCGAAAAATAGCTTACATATGTACTAATGTAACCAGGTAATTTTTTTGTTCAAATAAAAATTTTTGTAACCTACTGGACATGCCTCATATATGCAAGTTTGGCCATGATCATTTAGTAACGAAATATTTCCAATGAGGCCGGTGTATGTTCGATGATATATAGAACCTTGCAAAGAAATTATAATCTAATATGCATGATTTAAAAAAAATAAAATAAAATGCTTTATCAAGTAAACAAGGTGTGGTACGCTCACACGATTTTCTGTTTCTACAAATTTCACATTTTTGATGAACGAATTTTTCTTACAAGTCGTAATTACTACCAAATGTTTACTTCCTATTCCAGCTCATACACATGGCCATTGAAATGGCATTATAGAAAAAATAGCGGCCTCAAAAATTTCAGCTCCACAGCAATATCATAAATCCATTTTTCTGAAATAGTTAAATAAAATTGACAACCTCCAAAGTTTATGGATTACGAGTGCAGTCACATGTTGCCAAGGACGAAACTTGCAATGTTTTTTTAAATTTAAAACAATGTTACTTTCTTCATAAAACACTATTTAAAAATTAGTTTTTAAGTTGTCTAGTCTTAAGTCCAAGAGGGCTCTCTTTACTTACTAACTTCACTTTACCCCAGCATTGCCCACTATTGGGGGCTACTGCTTCTCAGCCTCCAGAAATCCCGATCGGCTATTTTTAATTTATCATATATTTTTTAATGTTTCACAATTTAATTATTGCATTGTTTGCTGTGAAATAGGATTTGATGTATACAGGGTGTCCCAAGTAATAATAATAATAATAATAATAATAATAATACTTTATTTGGAAAATATACAAATAACAAAAGAAAAGAAATATAAATAAGAAAATAGAACATGTGAAATTGAAAAATAAACAAAGTATTAAATAGCATGGCAATAGCCGTCTGCCAGAGTTTACTACACAGTTTCCAAAAGAAAATGAAAGAAAAAAGAAAAAAGTACTGAAAGTATTACATGAAAAATATAATAAATAAAAGTATCTTACTTGAATTTATAAACGAAAAGAATAAGAATAATTACACAAAAAATATAAATGCTAATAAACTAAATCAAAATCCAAAACCGAACAGTAAGAGTATTTTAAATGAACTGCTATAAGAAAATATAAAAAATAAAAATTACTAAGGAAGATCTGAAATCCATTCATACCTTATTCTCCAGGCATGGCGAGCATATGAAATCAAGGTGCAGCATGAAACCTTGTCAGTTAAATAATTTATAATTTCGCATCTGTTAAGAAAGCCTTTACCAAAATACAGACATCTAAGTTCTGAAAAAAGAGGACACTCACCCAAAAAATGGTACAAGTCTTCTCGGGCATTAGAATTACAAAGAGAGCACTTCTCAACATCTGGGTCTCTTTGTAACCATGGTCTATAATTTAGGAAAAGTAACTCTCCCCTAAGTTTGAAAAACCAACGAAGATCACGAAATTCTAAGTCATTAAAAAAAGACATAGTAGTCAAATCTCTATGGTCAGAAATCAACACTCTGTAGAGAAGAAAACGATCAGAAATTGTTGCACGATTCACAGCCTCCCCAAGGCGAGTGGCCTCAATTTCAGATAAAAGAGCAGACAGAGCGACACTCCAATTAGGAAGACTTTCTAGGGAGCCGGAGAAATTTGAACTGTGAAGACGAGATAGGGTGAGCCAGTGTTTAAACCAGAATATGTTTTTCTTTATTATTTGAAGAGCGGTGATCTTAGGAAGGCGAAAATCATCCATCGACAGGACCTTAAGACAGTATTTAATATGCAGCCTCAGAGTGAAGGAATCAATAGAGCCCAAAGCAGTCTCAATGATCAACATATAATTGGGGGTACAAGAAGGCAAAGCAAACAACTTTTTAAGAAAAAAGCGTTGGAATTTTTCCAAACAGTCATAAGCTTGAAATCCCCAAATCTGACATCCGAAACACACGACAGCCTGCGAAACACTGTTAAAAACTTGGAGTTTTGCCTTCAAAGGGACATTTTTATTGAGGATAAAACTAGACCAGATCGTGTTTACGCCCAACTTAGCTGTGGAAATCTTACTCTCAAGATGAGGAAAGAAGGACAATCGGGGAGTCAGGACAATGCCGAGATATTTGTATCTATTAACGATTTCGATCCGTTGTCCTCCATAGAACCATTTCTCCGAAGAAGATAATCTACCACCGTTTCGAAAAACCATTATTTTAGACTTCCTGAGGTTCACAGTGAGATTCCACTGATCACAGTAGGACTCGAGAATTTTAATGTTTCTCTGGAGGGAAATCGGGTTATCGGCTATTAAAACAATATCATCAGCATACAGTAATATGCTAATCCTGACCCCATCGACGATCACCCCCCCCTCCAAGAGCAAGTGTAAATCATCCACGAAAAGTGCGAACAGAATTGGGCTTAACAAACAGCCCTGCCTAACACCCGAGCCCACACAGAAAGGCTCAGATATCCCAGCGGCACTACGAACTGACGAAACTGCACAAGCATACAACGCCTTTATTACATCGATAAACTTTGTCGAAACCCCTAGATTAAATAATTTTTTTGTTGTTTTTTAATTATTTATTTGCAACATTTCCTCCGGGTAAATCATTTAAGAAGCTTTTGGGGAAAGGTAGGATTATGTTGTCTCTAAAAAAATGCTATCGTCAAAAAAAAAAAGGGTTTTTTGATTATTCAATATATTCATTCATCTAGAAAAAAATTGAAAAGTAGAATAATAGATTGCCAAAAATTCTGAATTTTTTAGAAAGTAATACACCGAAGTGGTTTTTTTTGCTCCAAAAAAACCCAGAAGAATTTCATTAAATTTTCTATAACTTATATAATGTTTTGGTCAATTTACAATTCGGAAAACTGATAAGAGAAAGTTGTGTGAGGTTTCACACCAAATTTTTTTTTTTATTTTTATTTAAAATACTCTGCTGGAAAAATTATTATTCATATTTTTTGAGGTTCTGATGTTTCTAAGTTTTGTAAGTGATATATATAAAATATATAAAAAAATACAAAACTATATGTCATTCTGGCATTTCAAAAGAATTAATTAAAAATACTAGTACAATTTGAATTGTTAAAAAGAAAATTTAGTAATAGTAAATAAATATATTTTACAAAAAAAAAAAAAGAATGAAATAAATAGGCAAACAGTGATGAGGTAGACAGTGAAAGCAAATAGTGGGGGCGGGCGACCAACAGTCGAAATACAGACACCATCTACAACTTTCACATATTACTGCTATGTTATGGGTAAAGAGAATTAAAAGTGAAGCCATGTTTGTTATGTAGAACATGTGCCGTTTATGCTATTTTTGTTTGTTTATTTGTTGTCTTTTTTTTGCATTTATAGAATACATAAAAGAAACTACTTAATCAGCAATCATTTATTATAATTATTGTAAAAAAAAAAGAAAAAAAAAATGTGAATTAATCACACTTACTGTAGATCTCACAGATTCTAAATTGGCAAATTTTGTTAAGAGCAGGAATTTTTAAGAAATATTTAGTTATATGCCACCAGATCCGTTGCCAGGTAAAGCGCACATTGTACTGATGTTACATAATAGAGATAGACTCTAAAAGCGGAGCACCATTTATTTGAAATTACATTGGATTCAAACTCCATAAACATTAAAAAAAATTTCATTAGTTTTGTGTTATTATTGGGAAACGGTGCAATTAAAATTTATATCGTTTTAATAAATATTGGGGAAATTTAGTATTTTTTGTAATTAGATTGGCAGAATTGGGCGAGAGTGGAAGGTATTATCATCATCTATTGGCTATAATTTAATTATGGGTTATATTGTATTATATCATAAATATGCTTTGCTTGTTTTGTCAATTATTAACAACTATTATTGTAAAATAATAAACAAAGTTTAATACTTTCATATATTTGATTTTATTTTCAATTTGAAATTCATTTAAATTAAGGCCGTTAATAACACTTAACAATAACAAATTTTAACTTTCTTTTACCGTTGCTTTAACAAAAAGTAAGAGTTCGTGTACGAAACATTTGAAACTGAGTTTCCAGCAGGGGGAAAAAAAATATGTTTTGAAGTCACCTGAGAACCAGAAAGAAAAGTTGGTTTGTATGTGCACAGATTTTAAACTGTAAGTATACAATATTATGATATAATTAAATGCATTGCTAGAACTTGATAATCGTTCCAATGATCTTCTCTGAAGTGTTATAGATACCATATAAACCTATCGAGTTTTAATTTATTCATTTTTCTTGAAAAAAAAAACTAAATAAATAATAGATTGATTCTGGAAGTGCTGAGACAGATGTTACGTTACGTAGTGTTGGTTCCGCAGATCTGGAAAGCATCAGAGACATTTTCCGTGGTAGCCTGCTTCATTTTGTGGTCATCGACCGGTTTCGGGCGTTCGCCCATCTTCAGGATGCGTTTTTCAGACAGTGTGACAACACAGACTTACACAGAGCAAACTTAGTTTTTCACAC
>JAAEAF010003048.1:0-134829 GCA_011037195.1 Triatoma infestans
AATACATTCTCGCCAATAAATACAATCACGCTAATAAATACATTCACGGCTAATAAATACATTCTCGCCAATAAATACAATCACACTAATAAATACATTCTCGCTAATAAATACAATCACGCTAATAAATACATTCACGGCTAATAAATACATTCTCGCCAATAAATACAATCACGCTAATAAATACATTCACACTAATAAATACAATCACACTAATAAATACATTCAAGCCAATATATACATTAATACGAGAGGAAGTACTCGATATTCCTTCACCCAACCTACGACTTTTATTAGGAAATTTTTAAAGTATAGACAGCGGTTGTTCAGAGAAAGATATTGAACGACATAATTAGGATGGATTGACGCATTAGAAGATATTTCCTGAAGAAATGCAATCAATAATCGAAATCCGATCGAAATCTTGGACATGCCATTGCTTATGTATAGAATTGTTGATCATCACCAAAATTCCTTAGTTTAGAAAGAATTTTTAGTTATTTTTACGTAATGTAACATTAGGGTCTTGAATATACTTGCGCCCAACTGTCTCCAAGTTCAATTTGTCCAGGTCCTTCCTAGTTCGTAAAGGCCAAAGTGGTTGGACACTTCATTGTAGAAACCAGAAAGGATAAGCGCAATGGAACATCAGGAAGACCTGGAAGAGTTGACCTCCTCTTCATAATACATATAAAGGATTATATGTATTGGTAAATGAAGAAATTTTGTTGCTATGAATTTCGTTTTGAATTGATTTCATCGTAATCTTTTATGCCATAGACATCATTTAATGAAATAATTTTTTTTTAATATCATTAACTCATAGGGGAAGAGGGGCTATGTAAGAAGTTCTTCTCTTAAGGTAATTACTTAAAAGAATATATGTTATTTGCTCTAGATTAGAGATTAGTAATGAAGTGATCAAATGAGAGATCATGGAGTTTGTATCCGTTTCATCCGTTTAAAGAGTTTAAGCTAGTGTCCTCCCATTATTATTATTCAAAGAAGGGGAGGCAAAACCCTACGCTATCCAAAGCCTCCCTAGGCCCATATGGGCCTTTGTTACCCCTAAAGAATAACAACTACTGGTCTGGAACAAAAGTCCAGTCCAGATTTTAGCCATCTAAGTTTCACCACAGACCGAGCAAATCGGACCAAAACCTTAAAAGGACATGCTTAAGATCCTCTACCGACATCCTATTCCGGCCGAAGATCCTAAAGCTCATCTCCTCACAGCCCAATCATTCCGTTATCAGATGCATGGGTGTTTCCTCCTCCGTCTCAAAATTCTACAAAAGGGGTCAGGCATGAATCCCATTGTATAGAGATGTCTCCCTAAACCACAATGCCCCCAGTGAGGAAGCCAACCAGATGCCTAAGAGAGGTCCGTGAAAGACAACGGATCCCGCTACACAAAGCTCCGTCCGGACCCCCAATGAGGATCTTAGACTGCCGACAACCCACTGCACTCAGCCATAAGGATGAGTGCTGTGAGGTCATCCACGTCTGGAAGCCAGCACAAACGTGTGCCAGAAGACATACCAACAACAGGCTCTGGACCAATGAAAGGGGGAGAGGCGCCTAATTTGGCAAACAGTGTCCTCCCATAATCTCAGATCTCTTTAAAATATCTGTGGACCCTGTGTTCAAACCAAGAATCGCAAAGTAACAGAGGCATAGGAGTTTCTAGGAAATGAGTTCTATTCTCTTCAGAATGCGATGTTGACCAGACTATATAGTAACTCAAAAGGTTACTGCATTGTTTATAAACGCATTGCAAAGGAAGTAGTCCTTTAGGAGAATAAAATAGAAGTGAGCATTTTTTTTTGTTTTTTTTTTTAAAGGTATACTGTAACTGAAAGACCTATTGTGCCTCCTCAGAGCCATCTCAGTACATTGAGGTCTGTCCTCGAATATAGCACTGCCCAACACCGGGCAGTATGCTGTCTACAGTCTCCTAGAAAAAAGAAAATTTAAGACCAGCACTACTGGACTAGCTTCCACTTCCGTTCTTAACTGAGCCGTTCAGGGAGAATGAGACACCATAGAAACGCCAAGGAAGACTCTGTTAGATAAACTGGAGCTCGCAAAATTTTTAAAGTTTGGGGCAATTTACTTTTAAATATTTATTTATTTTGAAGTTTACTAATCAAATTAGAGAGCAGAAAAACTTAATTCTTAGATCAGTAATTTTCAATATTAGATTTAAGAAAATTACGTGGCAGAACTGATACCTAAAATCTTCAAAAATATTATAATTTTTAAAATTTTGTAATGTACTTAAATTTTATCATTAATAAATTATATATTAAATAGTAATTGAATAGTTTCTTATTCTTAATTCAAATTACTGTCTAAATTGATTTCTGTATTTAATGATGCAGATGTTTGTGATTGATTCATAAATTAACTTACCTATTTATTCCCAAACGATGTATGATTTTTTTTATATGATTATTAATTCAAAAGTTAAAAAATGATGTAATATTATTATTATTATTTTTTTTTTACATAAGAATTAATTAATTGATTTTTAATAATCAGAATTTAATGAAAGTAAATTTCATTAATTTTGTGTTTTTTGTTTTTGTTTTTATTTAATATCAGGGAAATATACATATAACTAATTATATAATATTTGGAAGTATTTTTAGTAATAATAATGTTCAAACCAAAAAAACATACAAACTATATTAGGATAATAATATTAATCGTTTTTGCGTGGTTATACGAGAGTATATTTAGTAATCTATAGTTTAGTAACTCACCATGTGAGGGCGTATAGATCTTTCTTCCTGTATTTAAATCTAATAATTTAAAATGAAAGTTCTTGAACTCTTCTATGGTTTTTAATTTAAAAAAATATATATATATATACCACCCATCAATAGGATGTATTTATATTTAATCAAATTTACTTAACATGGGCTGTTTTTCATCAAACAATTAACTAAATAATACTTAAAGTAGAAACATTATAACTCAAGGAATATTAGCATATATTTAAAGGATGATTTAACAATGAGTTATCTAACATTTAACTAATAATTTTTTACGACAAACTATGATCAGATTTCTCTTTATTTTCTACGCTTTTTTTTTTTCTAAAGACCTAAAGATCCATCCTGAATTTTCATTCCAGGTTAGTAGTTCAAGATCCGAGACATGCATCGGTTTGAGCAAAAAAACAGGCTGTATCTGATAAACAGGTTGCCAGGCGAAAATGTACACTCAGCGGGAACTTTTCAATGGAATGCATATTTTACAGTCCCCCTGAGTAAGAATTTATTTATTTTTTTTTTTTTTTAACAGAATATCTCAAAAATGAAAAAGCTTTCAAACTTAGTATTCCGTTTTGATACTTCTACCGCTTTTGGCATGAAGATTGCTGGCAAAATCCATGAACCGGAACTAGGACTTTTCTGAAAGGTTTTTTTTTTATTTTCAGTTTCAAGAAACGGTTACATTGCGTAAATACCTATCATATATATGTAAAACATTTTTCCAAGAAGAATTTATTTTTGGGAGTTCTGGGGTGAATTAGTAGCGTTAAAGTTAGTATCATGCCAGTACAATGCATGGTCTACTGCCGATGGGATGTTAATATTCATTAGATATCTAGAGATTGTTGTAGGAGATTATTGTGCTGCGACCTGAAAGATCTATTGTGCCCCCGGAGCCTTCTCCACTGCACAGCTGGCCTGCCTCCAAGCAGCGTTCTCTACCTACAGACAACTCTGCCCATCACCGGACAGTGAGTTGTAGGGGCTCCTAAGAAGAAAATATTTAAGGGCAGCATGCTGGATTCGTACCCGGGACCTCCGCGTTGCTAGTCCAGCGCGCTACCACTGAGATAATCCCTTCCTTCTCCCAATTGGCTTTCGCCAATTAACTAAAGACGGAGACCGTAGTTTGTGTACTGTGTTTGTCCTTGTCTGTAAAGGGTAGAGTATATGTAGTTTACGTGTACGAATTCTATATACTGTAAGCAAGAAACTATCCTGAAGAATTTATTAACCTATCCTAAAGAAGCTATTTGCTTGCTGTAAACTATTTTATTTCAGGTGTGCAGTACTTTTAAAAAATAATCCTGCACATCCTTAAAGTAAACTATCCCACTGTTAATCTAAACGTAATGGGGTTGAAATACTTTTATAAAATTACTTTCAACCACAAAATAAAAAACCTAAACTAAACATTCACCCGAACATTCTCGTCAATAAATACATTCTCGCTAATAAATACATGCAAGGCCAATAAATATATTCTCACTAATAAATACATTCACGCTAATAAATACATTCACACTAATAAATTCAATCACACTAATAAATACATTCAACCTAATATATACATTAATACGAGGGGAAAGTACTCGATATTCCGTTTTGGTACTGTTCTGTATTGTATACTGTTCTAATGAAGTGCATGGAGTACTGAGCTGTGGTAACCCGTGGGATCGCTACTCCCCAAGTAAATGCATGCAACAGATACCCCTTGCGGGCATAATATTCAATAGAACATTGATAGTATTCCAAATTTGTATTCCAATATTGATTAACTGAGAGTGCGACTTTATAGAATAGATATTTTAAGTTTTTCGAATTTTCTTAGAAAGCGACTATAATGATTTCCTTTAAACATGGAATGCTAATTGCCAGCTGTGTACGAACTGTACACGTATAGGATCTAATAAATTAATGGTAGAATGAGATGTTTGTATGGCAATGGCCAGAGAAGTTTTTAAAGAAAAAGAATTCTTTGTTGCTTATTTCTAATATAAAAGATAATATGTTTAATAATTACAGGCAAAAATGTATAAATAGTCAGCAACATGTTTGGTATCGGGAATTGGATTTTAATAAAAATAACTATATTTATAGTCAACACTTGAATTCAACACAAGTTACTTGGATATACAAGATAAGAGAAGAGCTATTGTATTTAAATAAATATTCTTACGCAAAAACTGTTAAAATTTGTTCATTACGTAGCTCTAACCTGATCGAGGATACTTTTCATTTTATATCTGAATGCCCTATGTTGCAGACTTTTAGGATGAGATTATTTAATAAACAACTTTGACTGTTACAGAATTTAAACAATACATAAATAATGGTAAAGATTGGCTTTGTCTAGTGGATTTCTGTAGAGCTTGGCGCTATAGATATTCTCTTGTAATGATTAAATTATAATAAACGATTAATAAAATCAGTTAACAGCAATTTAATAATTATGTTTTTAATATGAATAATTAAGTTGTGTATGACTCTGAATTAGATTATGCAACTCCTCAGACGGTCGTAGGCCATGAGAAATGTCTTGATGGCTTGTATTGTTGTAAACATTGTATACCGTATTTGTAAATAAAGACATAATAATAATAATAATAAAAAATTCTTTGTTGCTATACGTTTCGGGTACAATTGGTGCCCTTCTTCAGGAGCTCTGTAAAAATTTATTGGAGAAAATACAGTATTTTACAGTTAAATGCGTAGATTTATAAAAAGACAAAGAAATAATAACGTTAACTTACAACAATATTTTTCTAACCCTAAGAAAAGATACTCGCCAGTAATTTGTTTTTCCAAATTTGAAATTGCCGCGCCTCACTATAAACATTTTTTTTATCCCTTCCAACTTTTAGCAGTTATTTTCAATTTTTAAAAAAATACTCGCTCTTCATTTCAGCCTCAACGTTCTCAACGTTCATTCCTCTCCCTACCCTAAAGGTATCTTTATCTGTTTTATTTTCTCTTATTGTTAATATCATTTTATTTTAATTTACTGTCATTTCTGTTTTATAATTTGTTCTGTTAATATTTCTTTGATTTAAATGTTTTTTCTTTTTTTTTTATAAATCTACTAGCTAACCCGACCACGCTTCGCTGTGGCTCAGTCTGATTTTTTAGGCTTAACCATACGTGATTTTGATAATTTGTTTCGATGCTTTGGAATACACTGTCTACTAATTTTTCTTTTGAATGTACAATGTTGCAGAAATTAGATGGGAAGGTGATTTTTTTTTTCCCGTTTCCGGATTTGTAGGAGCAGTGCCGTTACCGAGTTCGAGTAATTGTCTTGAAAATATGGCAGCTGTTGGATCGTTTTGACGTTGAACTCTCATATTCGTTGTTAAATGATTTTTTTTTTACTGTGCTCCAAAGAGTTGAATATTTCAAGCAGGCATGCAATTCATCAGCTGGTGTTGAGCGAGGTATCACTGGAAGCGTTTGCCTGAAGTCACCGGCTAGTAACATTAATGCTCCACCAAATGGAACCTGATTATTTCGCAAGTCTTTCAATGTATGGTCTAATGCTTCCAGTGGCTTCTTATAAAGCCATTGTACACTCATCCCATACAATGATTTTGCAAGCCCAAAGAACCTTTCCCATTCCTGATGTTTTAGAAATGTTACATGTTAGGTTTTATGTGAAGTGCATGTTTAGTGACAGTTTAAGAGCTGAAGGAGCTGTTCTACCTCCTTCCATCAACGTAGCAGCAATACCTGAACAAGCACCTGCTAACGCAATATGGCCGTTTGAACGGATTTTAGCTCGGAATTTCCCGTTTCCGTGGGTACTTCGGAATAGAGGTACTTATAAGTAGTTGAGAAAGAGGTTCAGAGAGTGAGCCACCATCGCAACGCATCTGAGTTTCTGCCAACCTCGCGAAACGCTCGGAGAAGTTCCCGTTTCCGTGGGGAACTCCGGAGTAAAAAGTATATATAAACACTCTTATATAGAAATGCAACGTTGTGTAAAAATTTCAAGTTAATCCATCTACTATTTTTCGAGTTTTGCGGCCACAGACATACGGATGCTGAATTTTTATATATATATATATATAGATGCACTTTTTCATAACCACTATACTATAAAATTATAAGAGTTCTTAAGAGTAAAAATTACAGAGCTCCTGAAAAAAGGGCACCAATGGTACCCGAAAAGTAGAGCAACAAAGAATTCTTTTTCTTTAAAAACTCCTCTGGCCATTGCCGCAGTACAGACATCTCATTGTAATTTTATGACCTGATGATTTGAATACAATTGTTACGTAGTTTTGCGGAATTTGTGACATTAAATTTTTTTTTAAATACATCATTGGGTAAGATCAATGTTATCGGCACAACTCTTCGGAACTTTATAATCTAGAGGGAATACTACCTGTCAGGGAAGGTAGTTGTTCCTCCACCACTTCTAATTTATCTTAGGACAAATGAAATTTAAAGTTAAAAGAAAACTTGTCATTTTACATTATTTAGTCATTTTATACATAATTATAATATTTACAGCAGTAGGAGAGAGAGTCGTGTGAGCTGTACACACCAGATTTTTTATTTTATTTATTTATTTATTTTTAACTGTTTATTAAATAAGAAATCAATTTTTACTTATGTTGAAATTTTATGAAATACTTTGCGACTTTATAAGCACATATACTGCATGTAAATATATTGCTTTACATATGTATTTTATATCTATTACATACATATACTTTATAAATTGTAGTATACTATGTGATACTATACAATATATATACATAAAGCAGTAGTAAAGTTGAATGTACATAAAACTGTCAAGGAGGTTTTTTAAGTCCTCCTATACTTTATATACTGATGTATGACCCAGTGTCCCTCCGGTGTTCAATATATTGTTTGCAAAGTGTAGACAATGATCTGTGTTTATATATATTCTAGTAGAAACTATGTCTTTGTCTATATTGTGTTTTATATACAATTTTGTAACTATTTAAATTATATACAACTCATATTTTTAGTTTTTTTTTTTTTTATTTATTAATCCCAGTAAAAACTATTTTTACCATTAAATTGTTAATATAAATAACAATTGTTAATTAATTATCATTAGCTATAAAAAATTAATTCGCTGTTTTTACATAAATTATAGAATTGGTTGTTTTTAATCAAAATTATTCTTCAATCCATTCATAGAAAAATTGCTCATATTGGTTTAATTAACTAACATTTCTAACTCTTACACAAAATATAATTACTTAACATAAATTTAATTTTAACATTTCTTATTTCAAAAAAAAAAAATCAAATAAAATAATCCGAAAAAGTATATAATCTTTTTCAATATAAATAAATTCTGATATTTTATCGGTCATGGCAAGCATATTTCTGAAGTTCGTACCGGTAACGGATTATCATCCCTGTCAAAGTTAATTATCAAGTTTGTGTAGTAGAGAGTTGATTTCAACAAAATGTGGGCTTGTTGATTGTTCACAAACTTTAGGTTAGTAATTTATAACACTACCTATTTCAAATATATCCATAATTCAAATTTGAATAGAGTCACAGTTATCTATTTATAGCCCACAAGGGGTATCTATTGCATGCCATTACTTGGGGAGTAGCCACCCCACAAGTTACCACAGCTCAGTCAGTACTCCATGCACTTCGTCAGAACAGTACACAATACACTTAAACACACGCTACTCTTTACAGACAAGGACAAACACAGCACATTCAGTTTTTTCAGTATTTCATTCAATGCAGGATGCGTGGATCGCAGGAGTCATGCCGATATGCCTTCAAATAGAACAAAAAAACATGTATCTACACTGTAGAGCCTGGCGGAACAATCGATGACTGGGGTGGTCTTGTGATGGTTACTCCTGTTGGCTTTCATGAATGGATGCATCCCGCTGAACTTCCTACCATCCATTTGGATTTACGGATACAGTTTCATACAGACATTTTTACAGATGGGAGATAAACTTTGTTGATTGTGCGTTCGTTGTTATAAGGTTGGAGGAGGTGGTGGTTCATGAAGGGTTTCGTCTTGGAGCCTTCTGCTCACACAACCAAGTAGAGCAACTAGTTATTCTTAAAGCTCTAGACTGGGTTGGGTGTAAGACCTCCTTGGGAGAAAAAATTAGAATAACTACAGATGGTCGCATCACCTTGGACTGTTTGAAAAATTGTAACAACCATTCCCCCCCCTAATTGAAATGATAAGGACGAGGCTGTGCAGGCTGCGTGATAGGAACACGATTTCATTCTCTTAGGTGAAAGCGCACTTGGCTTCACCGGTAATGAGACTGCTGATAATATGGCAAAAGCAGCTTCAAAGGATACTGATCTAGCGATTGCCTATAACAAATACCCCAAAACGGCACTGAAGCATGGGCGTTTCAACGCAGCATATAAGCCTGGGAGCAGCTCTGGAATGATCAACCTCTGAAGTTCTCACAAAGGAATTCCTTGCCTCTGTAAAAATCCGCCTCCAATGCATCACTACGGCGTAACTCAGGTTCTATCAAAACATGCTAAAATGGCTTCACTATTTGAATATTTTCAAGATTCAATATTTGCCAAAATGCAACTAGTCGATGTGATTCTTCCTCAGTTCAGACTGTGGATCATCTTTTATGGAAATGTGAATGTCTGCAGTCAGCGAGGCTGCCACTCATGCAGCAGGTGGTGACTCAAGGCGAGCATTGGCCCCCTAACAAATATATATTACTTCAGCCAAGATTTTTCTTACATTTTTAAATATTTGTCGAAAAGGTTATTAATTTTTTATATGATCAGGCTACTTCTTAAAAAAAATAAATACATAAATAAATAAAACAAAAAAATTAAATAAATAGATAAAAAATAAAATTAAAATTAAAATTAAAAAATTAATTAATTAAAAAAAAAATATATCATTTTTATTGTGTTCAATGCCTATTAAGTATTCTGTAATTATGGTAATTATAATTCTTTCTAAATGATTTCCTTTATAATGATTGTGTTTAGTACTTCCGCAGTAATATATTATATTGATTTATAGATTATATATTTAGATTACAAATAATATTAAGCCACTTTAATAATTTAAATTTGTCCGTAAATAGCATGATGAAAATAAAGTGATTTAAAAAAACCCGGCACCCGAACGGGGGTCTCCAAGTTGGCCTAATACAAGGGAGAAGGAAGAGATTAGCTCAGTGCACTAGCAACGCGGAGGTCCCGGATTCGAATCCAACATGCTGTCCTTACATTTTCTCGTCCTGGGAGCCTCTATAACTCACTGTCCCGGAGATGGGCAGTGTTGTCTGTAGCTAGAGAACACTGCTTGGAGGCCGGCAAGGTATTGAGAAGGCTCGTGGGGGGGGGGGGGAGGCACAATAGATCTTTCAGGTCGCAGTGCAATAATCCCTATAACAATCTACAATCTATTTATTTATAGAAACAAAACATGATTGTATTAAAAATGTTTTAATAATCCTAGAAATATAGATATTAGCTTAGATTAAATTTACATTAAAATTACTAATAATCCAATATCGCGAGAAACAAAAGAGTTTAAATTGATAAATTCCTTTTGTTTTATTTTTATCTTAATGATAACACAAATAGATAAAATGATAAATAATTTGATAGGCAATACTTGTTAAATGTAAAACAGTTCACCTAATATGGCTTCTTGTAAATGGCGGGGAGGGTAAGTAAAAAGAAGAACACACTCTATATGAGATAACGAAACAACAACATACAGTTTTCTGATTATCCAAAGAGAAAGGGATTGTATTGTATCCCTTATTTGTTAAATACAAATCTGAAGGTTTTCTGTAGTTTGAGCGCTGCTCGTGATTTCTTTGGAAAATTATTCGATGTTGTATAATAATGACCCGTTTTTTAAAAACTTAAGTTTAAACTATATATTGTTGTTTGAAATTAAATACAGCCAATATTTTGTAATAGTTTTTCTTTCTTAACTTTTTTTTTTGTAGGATCGATAAGTTTTTTTTTTGGTTCAATTGACGAAAACGTTTTTGGCCCACTCTTCTCGAATAATTGATCAAATCTTCTGTTTTTCGAACCAATTCCAGAAATACATTGCCAAATATTAAGATGTAAATTCGTGTGAAATTATTCATACATTCCTAGCTCCCTTCTTGAATCTCCCAGAGGCATCCAGTTTCTCGAATCCAGTATCTGCTTATTGGAGATCTATTCACACAGATTAATAGTTTTTTTTTTATTTATTTATTTAAGGCGTCTCAACATCTGTGGTCATTTGCGCCCGGAGCCTTCTCAGTGCACTGCCGGCCTCCAAGCAGTGTTCTCTACCTACAGACAACACTACCCATCCACCGGACAGTGAGTTGTACAGGCTCCTAGGAAGAAAAAAAATCTAAGGGCAGTATTCTGCGATTCGAACCCGGGACCTCCGCATTGCTAGTCCAGCGCGCTACCACAAGCTAATCCCTACCTTCTACCTTAGCTTTAATTTATTTATTTTTATTTAAAGTCTTTATTTAATATAAAAATAGAAATACAGAACACAAACTCCTAAAATACAAATACAAAATAAAAATAAAAGTTCCAAACTTCTTTGAAAATATAATTTTTTAAAGACAGCTGTCATGGTGTACAAGACCGTCAGCGGAGTGAGAAATAAATACGTACATAAACTACACAGTTAAATTCTAAACTAATTGTCAAGTTATTTCATGTTACTTTAAGTTATTATTATTATTATTATTATTTTCTTTTTACGAATAAAATAAGAGATGTTAGCTAATAACTGATTCACTCTTTTGCCTGTGATTAAACTATTTGGTTTCAAAATGTATATGTTAGCCAGTAAAAATGAGGATTAAACAATTTTAGTTTTCATAAGAAAATAAGGATTAAAGGAGGCTTGAACCAAAGCTACATATTGCTTTACAGTAATGAGCCAATGGAGGCCAATCTGGACCATTTAAAATTTCCAACATTTTAACATTTGAAATAGAAATATTGCCAAAATATTTTAATCTGATATCACACAGTCTAGATATGGTACATTCGATCATGTATTGGCTCATTACATAACAAACAAACTTCTTCTGTATTGACATTATGATATGGCTAAGAACTATCTAGGTACAATACACCAGCCCGAGCCTTAATTATCCACCTCACCTGTTCCAAAGATAAATTACATTTAAAATAATGTTTGCTACCTAAACTAAAATTGAGTTCTTTATAAATGTTATAGAAATCAAGGTTGGAAACTTTCTGCAAAAATTCTTCTTTATATTGTAGCTAGACATAGTTCAATAAATTATTAAAAATACCGCTCCATAATGCAACATTATTAAAATTAATTTCAAAATTCAAATGATATTTATTTATCAGATTATTCATTTCTACAAACCAGTATAACTTCTTAAAACACTATTTGGGTCGCAATTATTTTTGGTAATCTATTATCACTCATAGCAAAAACTTTGACAATATAATTAAAATGTAATTCAAGTGTGTGTGAGTATAAATAGGGAGATAACCAGTTTCACTATGAATGAAGGCAGATGGAACAAATAATGGCAGTTTAAACAATTTTTTAATAAAGAAGGGATATAGTTTTTCCAAATCTTCAATAGTGGCCTCCCCTCCCAAATCTGGGCCCCATAACAAGCCATAGAGTATTTTTTTCAGGTGGGCTTAACGTCCAAGTACCAAATTAGATGTCTTGGACGGGGACGGAAGCACCTACTTTACTGTTAACATTTTTCATACCAATATAAAATTAGCAGTTATACGCGGGACTCGAACTGGGGTCCTCCCAAGCTCATAACCACTACACCAACACCCGCCCCAAGCCATAGAGCGATTTATACTATCAAATAATTTTTTATTTGATTATTTTCTATAAGTCGACTCCATAAACTTGGCTTTAATTAATAGTTGATCAAATTTGTAAAATCTAAGATGTTTGACCACTCTATTTAATATTTGACGAATTTTATTCTCGAGGCAGATTAAATTCAAACACATTTCTCAAAGATACTTTCTCGAAAACGGCTCCAATGATTTCCTTTAAACTTCGTATACTGACTGTTAGCTGCACACATAAATATCTATCACATTTATTTTGAAATATTTTCTTGGAAAACTTGATTTCTGTTGGGGTTCTGGGGGGGCGGGAGGGCCGAAGCGTTCAGCTTTTCTCTAAAATACCACTTCGGTACAATACATTCATTTACATTAGAAACAGGATCCGAAGAGAGGAGAAGCACATTATACGACTCAAAACTTAGTTACTCCTCCCCCTAGGCTAGACTAGGAAGGGAGAGTTCGATTCATATAAATAGAGCGACAGCAGTACTGTTCAGGATTTTACGACCAGTTAACAACCAGTCAGCAACCTATCTTTACCTACCTTCTTATTACTCAGCCAGTCTGTCTCTTTATATTTCTCTCGCTACCTATCTTCTAACTTAACTGTAAAGTCCTTGCAGTTAGTGAGTTCTGTTTATTATTGTATACAGTATTCGGCATATTATCTAGTTTATTTCGGTAAAAATCCATTCTCTCTAATTCTCTCTCTCCTTCTCACATCCATTATATTAGTGTGTAAAAGTAACATTGCCTAACTCTCTAATTAGGCCGACATCCAGTGGCAGAATATATCAAAAGATCAAAACAAATCCTAGATATTCAACGGATTTTGGGATATACCAAACCGGAGAGATTATATAGAGAGAGGGAATATTTGATTTGAATTAAAATACATTCTCAGTATTATTTGCACCTTTCATAATTTTTTTTTTATTTATATAAATTAAGAGCCAGTGTAATATGATTGTAGAAAAAAATGTAATATTTCTGGTGAGTGAAGTATGTTTTTTTACAACTCTCGTCTAATTTGATGCAAGAGCGCAATAACTATTATTAGGCAAGAGAGTAAAGAGCCACAAGTCGAGAGGGCGGATGGGCTGGCTAGGGAGGGATCCTCCTTACCTTTTTGTGGTCCCGAGCCAACCCTTGCCCTCACTAAGAGGTTCTGCGATAGTCAAATTAGACTTTGGGAGATGAGGGTTTTTGTAGAAATTCTGGTAGGATTCTGGTGCCTCAAGGCTAAAAGAATTATCAAAATACTTCACTTTTTTGATACTTTTTTTGATCCCCCCAGGATTAAGCAGGGGGTTTCAGACTACCTCCTGAACCTTAGTAGGATAGGACTGAGGACCTTGGTGGGTGGAGTGACTGGACACATATGGGTGGCTAGTCACTTGCATAATACAAGGAGGACGTCTAGTTCCATATGTCAGAACTTTGATGATGGAGTTAGGGAAAGGTGTATCACTATTTATGTCAGTATGACCGTTTCGCTGGTACTGGAATGTATTTGGGAGGGCATCACTATCGCGGGGCTGCCTGGGAGGGTTGGAGCTGAAAGATATCCCTAGGATATTGTAGACAAACCGGTAGATACGGGGGGGGGGGGATTTGGAGATAAAATCCATATAGGCTTAGGCCCCAGGCCGATAGGCACCCAGTTCAATAATAATAATAAATCGAGATCAGGTTTGCCCAACAACAGCGCAGGGTGTGGCAACCGAACGAAGTTGTAAAAGGTACTTTATTTTCGCCTTAAATATATATTTTTAAATTATATTTTTTGCTGTTTAAACTTTACTGTTCTCCCACATACCTACAATTTAATATTACAATCCTACTTAACCGACAGATATTCCCAAGTTAGTCAGAAAAAAACCCTTTCTCCAATACTTCCTATACTCGCTGGAGTTCCTCAAGGCAGCATACTTGGACCGCTTTTCTATTCCTTATATACTTCAGACATCCCCGAACACCCAAATACCGTAATATATACCTTTGCAGATAATACTGCAATTCTTTCCCCAAACCTTGAACCCTTGAATGGCTATCGCTCTCTACAAGAACATATCCTTCAACTGGAATCTTGGCTCTTAAAATGAAAATAAAAGTTAACCCACAAAAAAGTAAATACATCGTATTTACACTAGGTAGAAAAATCCTCCCACCGATCCACATCAACCATACTCAAAACTCTCCCGTAAATAGCGTACGTTACCTGGGTTTCCATCTAGACAAAAGAATGACTTGGAATCCCCCACACTAGATTCAAAAGACTTGAACTAAACAGACGGTTCAGACAACTCTCAAGACTACTAGACAGACGATTCAAACTCACATTACAAAATAAAAGATTTCTCTACCTACTACTACTGAGACCTATATGGTCATATGGCTTAGAAATATGGGGAACAACCAAGCGTTCCAATTCCCGTCGTATCCAGTCATTTCAATCAAAAATCGTTCGAAAAATGGTCAATGCACCCTACTATGTTGCTAACCCCACTATCCATACTGATATAAACATTCCTTTCGTTAACCATCTAGCCAAAACTCGTTTCCTTAAATTCCATTCATCCACAACTGCTCATCCTAATCCATTAATTCACCAGCTTTCTTCAAACTCTATTCCCGATAATCCACGCAGGCGGCTGAAGAGAAGATGGCTCCGTGACCACCTTGTAGATACTGGAGTGCCATCGCTGGATGTCTTCTCCAATCCCACACTCCTGTTATTTAAGTTCCATTTAACACATGTACTTGTTGCAGTTGTAAATATCAATAAAAACAAAAAATATATATATATATTTTTTTACAATTTTGTTTTAGATTTAAGTAAGTTAATTTATAAATTCATTGTACATTACGTGCTAGATTAGTTTATCTTATTTTTTTTTTAAAAAGTTAAATTATTAACATCGCCAAAAGTTGTTTTAAATAGAAGCCGAAAGGTTTGGCCTTGAAAAAAAACTGTGTTTCAATTTGACCAACTTTCAAGAACAAATTTCGTCAAATGTAAAAATATGAACATAATTAACCACAAAAAAAATAATCTGTATTTTGTAATATTAATTTGCTTGAGGCTGTGACGCGATTGTTCCAATAGAGTAGTAAATAATTTGAATAAAACGTTGTTATATATTAAATATTTAATTGAATATGCGGCGTCCTTTAAATATGAAACTCTTTTAAGTACAAAAAAAAAAAAATGGGTGTAGTTTAATTTTGCTGTTATCTTGGCACATCACGGACAGATAAACATATGGAGACGGGAAGATCAGGATATATATATATATGGATTTGATTTCTAGAAATTACACATCCATATTTATATATATAATTACATATAGTAGAGCTTGAGGCAATGGCCTGTGTAGCCACTGGGCCCCCCTGGGTCGCATTAATTTGTATACTAAAACTGATATCATGTCCTCAGAATTGTACTTTGTGTGTGTGTGTGTGTGTGTGTGTGTGTGAGATAGTGATACAGTGAGTGTATATATGTGTTACACCAATAAACACTACAGACAGACAGACACACACACACACACATAGACAATTTTTATATTATTAACATAATAACTAGCTGGAAGCCTTATTGGTACTAATTTAAATATAAAAAATATGTAAAACACTTGTGTCATCTAAGTTGAATTTGATGCAAATATCTGTATAGATCAGATTTATTTAATTTTTTTTTCTATTTTTTACTACGTTTATTATGTGTTACTATAAGTTCCGGCATCCTACTTGATTTTATTTAAATATTGTGTCTTTTACCAAGAAACTGTACAGTTCAACCTTGAGTATATATTATCATTTGCAAAATCGTAACCAATTGTAATTAAATTACCTGATCGAATGATATTTACTAGAAAGCTTTGTCAAATCTGTTGTGTATAAGTTAATGGTAGAGGGTATCGTAAATTGAGGTTAAAGACCAACACCGCAACTGACATACAAAGGTTTTGCACAAAAAAAACTATCAGACACTGAATTATATAATTATCATTTTTTCATACTATTGTATGTACTGAAAGTATTGTGGTCGAATCAGATATTGTAATCGAATTTTACATTCTCTTACTCCTCCTGATTTTAGAGAAAGTATTGTAATCGTGTCAAATTTTCGATATAGAGTTTTCACCAGAAATATTCATTTTTGAGGTCCCCTGAGTTCAAAAAAGTGGTTTTTTAGCAAATGTTTCGTGTGTGTGTGTGTGTGAGTGTGTGTGTGTGTGTGTGAACGGCATAGCTCAAAAACAAACAAAAAAAAAGGCGCAGACAGTTCAAACTTGATATTTCGGTTAGGTATCACAATGGATTCCGATAGTACGTTATCTGTCAATATTCCTGAACCGGAAGTACGACTTTATTTTTCAAAAAACTTTTTTTGCAATTTTGTCAAAAATAGATCCAATGATTTCCTTTAAACATATAAAGATCTATAATTTTTTATTTAAAACATTTCTCCAAAAAAAATGCATTTAAGGGCACTTTTGGGGGAGGGTAAGGTTAGGTTTATCCTCTTAAGTGCTATTTCAGTTTATTATACAATTCTATTATCTAAATAATATTAATTAGAATTAAATATGTTGTTGAAATTACGAGTTTGAAGAATATCAAATGACCGGAAGTGCGTTTTTTCTGTAAAATATTAGGCAATGTTCTGCTATTTTTCTAAAAACGGCTCCAACAATTTTCTTTAAACATTTGAAACATTTCTCCGGATAAACTCATTTAAACGCTTAATTGGGGGGGGGGGTATGTTTACCTCTAGAGAATTGCTATCTTAGTTGATTATACAATTCTACCATCTACATAAAATTAATTAGAAATAAATACGATTGTCAAAATTCGGAGTTTCAAGAAAAATTAGTAAAACCGGAAGTGTATTTTTACTGAACAGTTTTTTTTTTCAGCTTTTGCGATTTTTCTCCATAAAAACATCGACGAATTTCATTAAATTTGATATACTAAATATAAAAGTTTGCCAATAACAATTTTTGAAAAAATTGGAGTATGAGAAGGATGTGTGAGTGTAACACATCAGAATCTTACCTGTTTGACCTCTTCAGAATAAAAAAAAAAATAAAAGGTTTTTTGAATCCGTATGTTTTCTGTGCGCGTACAAAAAACGAACAATCCCAGAAAACATAAATTTTGATATTTCATCTATATAATACCGTCGCTTCTCACATCAAGATTTCATATCAAGTGAAAATGCAATTTTTATTGATATTTTTAGTGTCATTCAGCGATATTGTTGTAATTCAGATATCTGCTAAGTCTTAAGAACAAGTAACATTCCCCACAGCCCGCAAAAGGGTGTCTGTTGCATGCAGTTACTTGGGGATTAGCGACCCTACGGGTTATCACAGCTCAGTACTCCATGCACTTCTTTAGAACAGTACATAATACACTTAAACTACATACACTCTCCGTTTTACAGACAAGGACAAACACAGTACACAAACTAGGGTCTCCGTCCCTAGTTAATTGGCGAAAGCCAAATGGGAAAAGGAAGGGATTAGATCAGTGATAGCGTGCTGGGCTAGCAACGCGGAGGACCCGGGTTCGAATCCAGCACGCTCCCCTTAGATTTTTTTCTTCCTAGGAGCCTATACAGTTTACTATCCGGTGATTGGGGGCAGTGTTGTCTGTAGGTAGAGAACGCTGCTTGGAGACCGGCTGTGCATTGGAGAAGGCTCGGGGGGGGGGGGAATAGATCTTTCAGGTCTCAGTGCAATAATCCTCTACAAAAATCTGCAATCTATCTACAACATTCCCCATCACTCTAGTAAATACTACCTTAAGAAGTAAATAAATACAATACATACCTATTTAGTTCTACACTCAATGTAGATATGCTGCAAATTTCAGGTGCCAAAAAATGGTCACCAATTTTCCCACAACTATACTTCTCATGCTCCCACTTACAAAAATCAGTTTTATGCCATTACAGTATACTACATCTTTGTGATCGTAGCGTTTTCTGATTCAACATGAGTTCCATGATTTTACATACACAAGAATAAATTTGCATAAAGTAACAGCTTTATACATCATTGTTTTCATACTCAGGGAACCTCAAAACATTTACTATTTCTGATGAAATCTTAATTTCTCAAATGGGACACGACCCCACTTTATAAGAACTATAAATGTATCCTTCAACTAGGGTGTCTCTGACGGAATGGACTCAGAGGGAACACAACCGTTATTGGACGTCTGATAGCGGGCCTGTTCATACAGCATGGTAAAGGTTACATCTGCACAAGGTGGGGTTAATTACCTCGGAACCCTTGTGTAGAATATGTCAGGAAGAGAAGGACACTGTCTCTCCACCTGCTGTTCGACTGCGTTGCAATCGGTAGATTGCGGTACGAGATCTTTGGCAAGTTGTGGCCGTATTGCAAGAAGGACAAAAGGGCAAGGCCCTTGACCACATGAAGAGGGGAGGTTTCCTCTACTAGACCCAAAGGGGTTGGCACAATAAGCTTGGCAAGAAGCTGGCTGCGGTGTCTGGGTTGGATTCACCCCCCTCTGATCCAAATCTAATTTAATCTAATCTAATCCTTCAACTAATTCCCTTTAATTATTTACTTACTTACTAAACGTGCGAAAGTCTTCAGAGTAGAACCTGGACCTCCTCAATAAGTTTTTCCCATTCCTGTCGATCTTCGTCCTTGATGCGTCATCTTCTTAAACCGGCCCGGCGCAGATCTTCCTCTACATCGTCCAACCACCGTATCCTCTATCCTGCTGGCTTTCCATACAAAAGTTTTCTCGCGAGCCTACTTTAAGGCATTCTCTCCACACGGCCTAATCATCTTATCTTCTTTTTTTTTATATGAGCGACTATATCAGCCGTCTAATTATAGACATACATATAAACTAGTTCCTTGGAATTGTCAACGGTACAGGTTTTTAATAATCAAGCGAGTTAATGTAAATAATAATAATATATTGGAAATTTTTCAAATAAATTATACTGATTGCTGTAAGAGAAAGTCGTGTGAGTGTTTCAGATCAGATTTTTTATTTTCTCTTATTCTTGGAGAAAGGAATTCTTGCAATCTGCAGTAAGAGAAAGTTAGTCTGTAGAAAGAGAATTTTGTGCGAGTCAAGCAAGCAGCTCCAAAAAATCTAATATTTTTGTCGTTATTTATAACAGTCAAATATATATTCATAGAGTGAAACATTTCTTTATACGCATGCGTGAATAAATATTGCTCACAGTATGATTCAGTATGAATTATACGACTAATAATTAATTAATAACAATTTCAGTATTAAGTATGTCCTCATTTTCTAAAATTAAACAATTTTCCTATCATTATTGCAATAATCAAATATATTTGAAATTAAATAAATTAATTTAACCTAAAAACCATTGTAACTATTGATACTATTTAAGAATGTAGAAGTCATTTTTCACATAAAGTATAAATTACTACCTTATAGCAAGTAAGTAATAGCTCACATTGTATACTATACTAAGAAGTAATTTATTTGTACACTTTAACTAAAGTTCCCACGGAGGTTAATCTCGTGATTAGGCGAAACTAAAAGGAGAGAGAGAGAAAGAAAAAAAAACATACACAACTCGCTGGATTTACTTGAAAATCATATATTTTATAGATTTATGAGGTAATGAACTATGTACAAGTGTTTGTGGAGATTGTGTTTGCTCAATAGTTATACATAAATAAATATATATATCGATTTGTAATCTGTTTTTTTTTTTATAATTATTTGATAACTAAGTATGTGGATGGAATTAATTTGTCATACCTTTTCTAAATCAGTTTCTTTATGTATGTAAAATATTCTTATTATCAAAAATGTTAACCGTTGGTGTAGTGGTGTAGTGGTTATGATCACGGACTTGTAACTGGGAGGTTCCCAGTTCGAGTCCTGCGTATAGCTGCTAAATTTTATATTCATTTAAAAAAATGTTAATAGTTAATAAGTGCTTCCGCTCCCGTCCACGACACCTAATTGGTAGATGGGACGTTATATCCGCCTGAAAAATTAGGCATTAATTTACTATTAGAAGTAATTGATAGTATTCCAAATTCAGTTTAAGAAAATTAGTTTAACGGGCTCTGAGAATTTACAGAATAGATTGTCGAGAATTTTTTAAAACTCTTCAGGACTACAATGTAACCACTACTCTAACTGCCTCGGTTGGCAGGTTGGTACTTATCCCCGCACCACCATTTCTATGTTAGTACAAATGAGTTATATTTGAAGTGAAATAAAATTTATCATTTTATATAATTCGTATTGTAAGAGAAATTCATGTGTGCATGTCTCACACCAGATTGTTCAGTCCCATGGGACCTCTAAACATATATTTCTCTGTGAAAACACAATTTCGAAAAGTAGATAACAAGAATTCCTTTTATTAGGTAGAAATAAGAGGAAGTAAACAAGTCAAGAACGCTGAATTTGAACTATACGCAAAAAATTATTTAAGTTTTGTCTCAGTAAAGTGTAGCAGTTATGGTAAATCATTTTTAATATTTTTTTTACTTTCTCTTACTCCTAGTAAGAGGAAGCATTGAAATCCTGTCAAATTTTCGATATCGAGTTTTCACCGGAAATACCCGTTTTGAGGTCCCCTGAGTCCAAAAAAAATGGTTTTTAGCAAATGGTGTGTGTGTGTGTGAACAGCATAGCTCAAAAACGAAAAACCGTAGAAAATTGAAACTTGATATTCCGTTTAGGTATCACAATGGGACTGACAAACGTTATCTGTCAAAATTTCTCAACCGAAGTACCACTTTACTAGTTTTTTTTTACGTTTTTTGCGATTTTCTCCGAAATGGCTCCAACGATTTTCTTCAAACTCGTTACATCAACTATACATATAAAGATACAACATTTATTTGTAACATTTTTTCCGGGAAAATTCATTTAAGGGCACTTTTGGGGGAGGGGTGGGGTTTGTTTTTTTTTAACTAAAGTGCTATTTAAGTTTATTAGACAATTCTGTTATCTAAATAATGTTAATTAGAATTTGCTGAAGTTCCGAGATTAAAAAAAAATCGGATGACCGTAAGTGCGTTTACTTTACCACTTCACTAAATAATTTTTTTTTACTTTTTTTCGATTTTCTCAAAAATGGTTCAAACGATTTTTTTCGAAACTTCCCATATTTATCTACACATAAAATAGATCTACAACTTTTATTAGAAACATTTCTTTGGAAAAATTCATTTAAGGGCACTTTTTTGGGAGGGGTAGGGAGTAAGAGAAAGTTGTGTGAGTTTTCCCACACCAGATTTTTTTGTTTTTTTTTGAAAAAAAATTATGTTATTTCTCATTCAGTTATCCCATACATTTATAAATACGTTTTGTCAATACTTTCTAAAACCCATTGAAAGTCCAGATTCATTAGAATTGTGTTGAAATGATATATACATATATATAGGCTTTAGTTGTATATGTACTTTATTAAAAAAACTTTTAAAAATTCTTATAGGAAAGTAACGAAGTTTAGATGCAAAAGTTATTAAACAAGAAGATAATGTAATCCACAAAGTGAAGTGATGAGCTAATTTTGTTTTGTGAAGTGGGTGGTAGTATGAAATACTAGGTAAGTGTTCAACTATAATATGATATATATATGTATATATTTGTGTGTATGTATATATGTATATACACAGAGTGATGTGTAGATAGTTAGTGCTAGAACCAGTATAGTACTATAGTCTAATTAAAAAAGTAGTTGAGTGTGTTAGTTGGATGTATAGTGAGTGTAATATCACGCGCAGAGTACACTCACATACAAACACACTACTTTGTGACTGTGTTTATATCACAATCTTTAAAAACACCTGACATCACACGACTAAAAGTTTCATGTTGAAATATATATCTTTCTCCAGTGTCTCTTTTACAATATCTACACACAATGATACATCACTCACGTTGAAATATACCACTATTTCCATATCATCGTGGTGTTCATGTAAACATAGTGTTCTTCATCCGATTTTGTAATATTCTCATTTCTAATGGCCAAAGTTTATCTGATTTCTATTATAACCTGGATTATAACTAATGGATAACCTGCCAGGTAAGCAGTAGAAAAAAAAAATGAATCTTGGATTCCTTTATATTTCTATTAATGTTAGTAGAGGAAAAATGGCCGATCGTAACAAGTTTTTTCGAAATTGAGTTTTCATATATAGTGGGACTTCACTAACTGTTTAGTTTTCTACGATTTTCTTGAAACCAAAATCAATGATTTTATTTTTGTTAAGCTTCCTAGAATACTATCTATATACTTAAATACCTAAATTAAGTAAGTTAAATTTCATTTTGGCTGGTTCAATGTTACTAGTGCGTTCTTCCGAACTACAATTTAATCACTCCTCTACCTGCATGAGTTGGTAGATTGCATGTTAGGACAAATATGAAGTTTAAAAAAAAAATGTCATCTGATATATAATTGTATTAACAGGAGATGGAAGGAAATAGCTAAGTGGTTAGCGTACTGGACTTCCACGAAGAGGACCGGGGGTTCGAGTCCACCGTGCTACCCTTAGATTTTTTTCTTCCAAGGAGCCTCTACAGCTCATTGTCTGGTGATGGACAGTGTTGGAAGTAACGAGAGAACACTGTCCGGAGCCTCAGGCGCCATGACTATAGATGTCGACGCGCCTTAAATTAAAAAAAAAAAAAACTGGAGGAGTAAGAGAAAGTCGTGTGAGTGTTTCACACCAGATGTTTACTTACTCTTATTGTTGGTAAGAGCAAGTATTGTGAGACTATCAAATTTCCAAAATTGGGTTTTCACCGGAAATGTGTGTTTTGAGGTTCCTTGGGTAAAAAAAAATGCTTTTGCAAAGGTCTATGTATATGTGTTTTGCCAAGGTGTGTGTGTGTGTGTATGAACAAAAGATTTCAAAAACGAAAAAACCACTGATAACTCAAACTTGGTATTCCGCTTAGATACCACCACCGTATCTTTTTTTCGTCAAAATCTATCAACCGGAAGTGCTTATACTTATAGAAATGTTTAAATTTGGTGTTTGCAAAACTGTTCCAATGACTTTATTTTAAACATCGTACACTTTAAATAAAATGAATTAAATGGAAAAATTATTATTTTGGGGGGGTTCATATAATTTGTTGGGACATAACTTTCCTCTAAATTATTATTTCAGTATAATGTACCACCTGTTTTAATATTAAGATAATTAGAAGCTTCGCTAGAATTACAAATTTGAAGAAAATCGGTAAACTGTAGTGCGAGTTTATATACAGGGTGCAACAGCAACCTCTGGCAATACTTCGGCATATGGTTTTTCACTTTATTTGGAATAAAAAATTTCTAATAAACCATGGTCCGATTCGTTCGCCTTTAAAAGTTATTCTTCATTTTGGAAAAATTTCAATTTTCCTACTTTTTCTCATAAAATTGATTATATCTCAAAAAGTTTTTTACATAAATCATATTCAATTATATCTTTGGAAAGAGCATTAAATTTCCTATAAGAAACAGAAGTTTTATTTTAATTGAATTAATTATAAGGTTTTTCTGAGACTTTAAACTCAACTCTACAGCGCTTCGACTGTTAAAAACCACTTTTCAATAGTATTTCTTATAAATTTCTTTAAGGCTAGCGTACGGTCCGGTTACAGAAAAAAATATCTACATTTCACCAGCTTTCCAACGATAATAATATCGTGGGGTTTCTTTCTTGTTTTCTTAAAGAAAATGCGAAATAAATATAAAAAAAACACAAAATTAAAATTGAGAACTGTTACAAAAATATCACAAGATTAATTAATAATCCTGTAATGAACTTTAGAATTGTTATCTCACAGAACTGATCGTTCTGACGACGTTCTGGTTGCACGGGGATTTCGTCACTCCAATAGTGCATGTTGCGGGTGTTTAAAGAACCATTTCGAGTAAACGTCGCCTCATCGGTCCACAATATGTATTGGGGGAAACGACGATTCTGGGCTGTTTGTTGTAGCAGCCAAATATAGATTTGAGTACGACAGGCGTAATCACTTCTAGCAAATACTGTACTTGATACAGATATCTACCATCCCGTCGAAGATACCTGTGCACCATCTGATGTGACAAACCTAGCGACAATGGCACTCTGCGTGTGCTAAGGGTAGAATCATCATCAAACACATTCAAGATGCGTTGGCATGAATTTTCGTAAGAACGATCAAGTTTCCTGGTCGTTTATTGTCACAGAACCGGTTTCCCCTAGTCTTTAATACGCTGCTTATATGGTTTCCTGTTAGGCCAACGGCTAGCATACTCAGCGGCAGCTTCCGCGCTGCCGTTACAAAACCCACAAATAAAAACCATATCTCGCTATTCTATGACAAAGAAATCTGGCATTTTGAATGTATGACCAGCTAAATCATGACTAAATGTTTCAGTTTATTAGAATTAGACGAACTTCTATCGTGAGATAACAATTCCAAAGTTCATTACAGGATTATTAATTAATCTTGTGATATTTTTGTAACTGCTCTCAATTTTAATTTTGTGTTTTTTTTTACATTTATTTCGCATTTTCTTTAAGAAAACAAGAAAGAAACCCCACGATATTATTATCGTTGGAAAGCTGGTGAAATGTAGATATTTTTTCTGTAACCGGACCGTACGCTAGCCTTAAAGAAATTTATAAGAAAATACTATTGAAAAGTGGTTTTTAACAGTCGAAGCGCTGTAGAGTTGAGTTTAATGTCTCTGAAAAACCTTATAATTAATTCAATTAAAATAAAACTTGTGTTTCTTATAGGAAATTTAATGCTCTTTCCAAAGGTGTAATTGAATATGATTTAGGTGAAAAACTTTTTGAGATATAATTAATTTTATGAGAAAAAGTAGGAAAATTGAAAATTTTCCAAAATGAAGAATAACTTTTGAAGGCGAACGAATCGAACCATGGTTTATTAGAAATTTTTTATTCCAAATAAAGTGAAAAACCATATGCCGAAGTATTGCCAGAGGTTGCTGTTACACCCTGTATATATATATATGTATCTGAGTGCCCGAGTGAGTAACTAGAAACGTCCGAAGAAATACCAAACAGATGCGGGTAAAAGATGTTTTTTAATAGGAAATTAGCAAGGATGCGAAAGGATTAGAAAATAAACAAAAAATAATTAATAAAATATAAATATAAATTGCATGTCTCACCTTGACTTAGATGAAGAGAAGTACAATTGCGGTGAAGACGCTAAATTGGCAGTTAAGAGATGCGTGAAACTGTGTATGGGTTGACTGAAGCGGAACTTTAATCACTGTAGCGGTTTAATAAGTGGTAAAGCAGAAGCGATATTTGATTAAACACAACAGGAAGCAAGTGGCACTAAATACAATTATAGCAGCAGAGACACAAAACTATGTTGTAAAGATAGCATGACGTTGTGAGGGAATGGAAGAAAGCGGAACTATTCCTGTAGGCAAACCAACCAACTCCCTCCCACAAAACAGATCACTGGGATCCACTATCATAATTACGAAACCTCGACCCCCACGAAACCTTTCCTCAGCTCGTGAGTGCAGGGCAAGCTCTGCCGGGCTGACTCACGATCCCGTGGTACCGTTTTACAGAGAGAACAAGGCCTAGAATGGTCGCTGGCCCGGCCCTGGATAAGCGAAGCCTGACCACAACCTACAGTTTTGCAATCATCCTCCTGACAGGGTTGGGACTTACTATGCCACTCAGATGAAACGGGTATTCCGTACCCAGTGTAAAGACAGCATGTTGTTGTGAAGGAATGGAAGAAGGCGGAACTATTCCCGAAGGCAAACCAGCCAACTTCCTCCCACAAAACAGGTGATACGATGGGGAGGGGGGATAATGTGATGGATGCAAGAAACTTGAAATAATATTAAATTTTAAATAAATCTAAATTATCAAAATATGTTGCAAAGGACCAGCCAGGTATAAAGTCCTGTTACTCGTACGGTTCAAGAACAATTATGGCATTGTACTGTACTACCCCTTCTTCTCACAGGGGAGGAATTGAAACAAAGAGAAGAGATATTTTAAGACAGACTCGTTCTAGCTACCAAAGTGAAAACATCAGTGCCAATATCAAGTTTTAAGAGTTATTCCAATTAATTTATAAGCATATTGTTGTTAACTTATTTTCTCTTAGAGAATATATCTTTTGAAAAACAGTGTGACTTCTTTATTATTACTAGACTTCATTCTTTTTCAAAATTACAAACTTATAAGCCCTTTTCACTAAAACGCTCGTGCTACACACTACCACTACTACAAATACAACTCCACACCATTACATTACATTGCGCCGGGCTGGCTCACGATCCCGTGGTACCATTTTGCAGAGGAAACAAGTCCCCTACTTAAAGGCTAGAATGGTCACTGGCCCCGCCATGAATAAGCCTGAGCATGACCTACGGTTTTACCACATCCTCCTGACACCAGCTTGGACTTGCCATGTCATTCCAGATGCAATGGGTTTTCCGTATTCTAAGTGTAAAGACAGCAGCCCAAAGTCGACTGACTGGCTTTAGTGTGGCGTAGAAAATAGTGAGGAAGACGATAAAGATGCTAAAAGAAAGACGCAAAAGCCGCCGACCAACCAACGAACGAAAGGGAAAGAGAAAGTATCAGAAAATGAAAAGGAGAGAAGTATGGGAAAGTAAAGGCGGCAACAAAGGGAAAAGAAAAAAAAAATAGATTTAAATATGAAGAAGAAAAAGGAAACATGAGAAAGAAGACAGACAGACGAAAAATCTAATCCTTCAAAGGAGGCCGCAACCGAACACTGAGATTTTTTTTAAATTTTCACTAAAACGAATCCAACGATTTTCTTTAAATTTGAATTAAAACATCACAAACTACACAAATATAAACCAATCTGTTTTATTCGATTTTCTGTCTCGGAGAAATTGATTTGAGCTGGATTCTGGAGAACTAAGGTTTCAAATCTGTAGGACTCACTGGACTTCTACATGGCAGAGCGCTGTCAGTAGACGGCTGTACAGTCATATTCATTACCTGATCTTAGAAGTAACGTGTATTATATATAACTCTTTATGTAGCTATATAATTACGGGTAACTATCCCTATATTAAAATATTCTGGTTAAAAAAAAATATATCAAATAAAATAGTGATTTCTGCAGTAAGAGAAAGTTGTATGTGTTTTTCACAACAGAATTTTTTTTTTCTTCACTTTTTGAGAAAATGATGATCATAAATATATTTACAGAATTTAATATTAAATTGGTAACTAACCGTCTAGCATTAAATTAATTAAAAATAATATAATATTTAAATTTATTAAAATGAACACTATAAAAATTCATAAGTGTTTATTAGAAACTTGCTTTAATTCAAAAATAGTTGGTTAAATGCAGTATATATTGGTAAAAAATACTTCCTTAATTAAAATGTACTGGAACGTTTGAAAAATATAGAAAAATGTAAGATCTATTAAAAACACGTGATTTAAATCACATGTCATCTCAGTGGCTGCAGTCAACTTCTACATCATTCCTCTTTCAAGCCATGAACATACATCCTGCTCCAAATGCTTAGGAAGTTTGATTTTCCGGTCTGACCTAGTTTCCATAGGTTGCAACTTAGCTACTTTAGAGACCAAGTTTCCGCTTTTTGCAACTTGGCCACTTCAGTGTTCTTTGGCTTGCATAGGTAGAAGAAGTTCCTAGTGAAGGGTTGGTAGAAATGCTGGTTTAAATCTGAATTCGTCTGTATGTTTCCACTGAAGTGAAGAGTTCAGACCAATCATAATGAATTGGTCTTTCTCTCTAAGACGTGGAATGGACCTTCGTATGGGCTTTGCAATGCCCTAAAAGCAGAAACCTGGCGTACAAAAAAAAACAGGAGCATTTATCGAGTGTATAAACCAGCTTTCCTTCCGTGATGTGGCTGCGCCACCCTTATAATGATTCCAATTTTTTCCTGCATGTTTTTTTCCGAATTCCCAGATTTCGATACATTGTATGACTTTTAATAAATCAAAATTGAAAAAAAATTCAAATGATTTATTAATAACTCGCTTTAATTCCAAACGCTTGTCAAATACAATGTATATACATAAATTAAGGGTAATACATAAGATTCAATCCGATTTCAAAAAACTAAAAATTTTATGTCCTAAATAAACCACAAACTAGTTTGTGATCGATTAGGGCAGACGGAGGATCAAATCGTATTACTGTGGCCAGACATGCGCAGTAACAACTGTGCCTTCAGTTGATTCAACGTAGGAAGGTTATAGCAATGTTTATTTAAAATAAAAATGATCGTTCCAACTATAACCAAATTCAAATTAATCAAAAAACAATACGTGCAATGGTAATCAGAAATCAGTTGGCAAATTAATCAGAAACTGCATATTGAAGCAAATCTACAGCTAAAAAACAACTTGCGTATTAAATCACATGTAACCTCTTCATTCACTGCAGTCAAACCCAACTACAGGTAACAGTTAAGCCTTAATGAACTTTCGAAATTGATTTTCTTGGGGAAATACGTGTTTTGAAAAACCATCCTCGATTTCCTGTTTATAAAAAGAAAACGAAATAAAGTAATTAAGTACAATATCTTATAGGCTTTAGTTATATAATATAACCTATTTAATTTAATTCATTACCAATTTATTAGCCATTTATAAAATAACTATTTAGCTAATTACTTGCCCTTGAATATAAATAAGTGTTATAAAAAAAATACTTTAAAGTGCCTAGTATGTACATATGTATGCAGATATATGTTTGTAATAAATGCTAGGCTGGTGAGTTTTATAATGTATAAAAGAGAACAAGTTTTAGGTCCTGTTTGAAGAAACCCAGAAACGGAAATACCACAAACAAGAATTAGTTTTGTCCTGAATTACATCACTGTAAACTTTTCTCTTTAAATAGTCATAATTGTTTTTCTTTTTATTTTAATTTTATGTTTGATTTTCTAAAAATATTTGTTCGATTAATTCACATTGATTAAAATTTTATTGCTTACTGGCAGTCCAGCTCAGTATTCTCATTACTTCCGTAACCAGTTAAAAACATTTTTAATCGGGCGTTCTTTTTTTTTCTCATGCTAATTATTTCAATTTTAATTTGTTTTAAAATTAAAATACTTTTATAGTTACTTTCTCTCAATAAAAAAAGGTTCAACAAAAATTATCTTCTTGTAGTTACTTATTTAAAAAAATGTAGTGGAAAAAACTGAAAATATTTCAGTGTGATGGAAGCATGAGGCAGGAGAGTTAAATATTTTAAAAATACCAGTTAGAAAAAATTTGTATTTTGGCTAGAAAGGAAAAGGGCTCAAATAGGTAGTGAAAGACAAAACACTTGGCCAACTCTATTGTAAAAACACCCCATTTGGAATGCGGTGATTTAGTATAAAGAGACCAAAGCGAATAAATTATATTCAGTCTTACTTACACAGACAAGAAGTCAGTAACGCGTTATTTTCAAGAAATGTGCTACACTGTCACTCTCTCCGAATGTTTAATTATCTATGTTTAATTATCTATCCTAGTTTTATAATATTTAGTTTAGTTCGTTTTAAGTGTAAATATCTAATCATTAAAATAATTGTCATTAATCGTAGTTAAATCTCTAATATCTTCCTCAGTTAAAATTATTCTAAAATTACTAAAAATTGCGCCCTTTCCAAGCTACCCTACAAACATCTATCAATCTTACCAAGTTGCACTATGTTAGCTAGTTCAAAACTCCAGGGATAAATTTTCTTGAAGTTATATCATTCTTAAATTATAATAAATTCAAAAATTAAATAAGTTTTGAGATAATTTTTGGAATATATGTATATATATATATTTTTTTTTTTTTTTGACGTGTTTGACGAATACGAACGTCAATGAAACTAGTGAATAAAATTCGACTCACACGACTTTCTCATATTGCTGTTAATAACAGTTATATATCCAATGATAAATTTTCTTTATACGAGGGTCATTCAATAAATAACGAGACAAATGGCTGTAGCTCAGAAATGGTTTGTTTAATCAATACAATAGTTGCACTGCGTCAAGTTGGCATCCTTGTACATACGAGTTTCTTATCAGCTGTTCGAGAGTATTTGGTAAAAGCATAACTTCAAATGTATTCAGTTAACAATGGCGAGTCCGCTCGAACATTGCAACCTCGGAAGAACAACGCTCAGTGATTAGATTTTTAGTTGCAGTCTGTATTAAAGGTAGTGAAATCCACGAAAGAATGTTGAAAGTGTACGGGAATAATTGTTTGAACCGTTCGAACGTTTAAAAAATGGGTAGAACAGTTTAAATGTGGCCGGGTAAGTGTCCTTGACGAGCAACGAAGTGGACGACCGGTTGAAGTTGCAACTTCCTTTCTCGAATCTCGCATTAGCGCGTTAATTCAGGACAACAGGCGTATACTGTTGAAGAAGTGCATGCGAGTGTTGGAATTGGCCATAACATTATTCAGAATAAGCTGCAGTACAAGAAAACTTGTGCGAGATGAGTTCCAGGACAACTTACGAGCGCCGACAAAAAAACCAGGATTCAAATCAGTCAAAGTAAGCTGGGCGATCCTTCCACGTCCCCCTACAGCCCCGACCTTGCCCCAACGGATTTCCATTTGTATATGGGAAACATTATCAATCCAATGAAGAAGCTAAAAATCAGATGCAAAAGTGGCTTCGAGATCAAACCAAAGAATCTTAAGGCCAAAGGCATACACAAATTAGAAAAACGATGGGACAAGTGTATAAATGTTGCTAGGGTCTATGTTGAACAGTAGCCAGTTTTGTATTGATTAAATAAATCGTGTTTGGGCTATAGCGATTTGTCTCGTTACTTACTGAATGTCCCTCGTACTTCAGATTTAACTCACTTGTCCTCACATAAATACATAGGTGACGGAGAAGGTGTCAACTCATTTCTCATGGGTAGACAATTGCGATAACACAAAAATGCGTTGGTAAGCAAAGAAAAATGTAGTCATGTCAGTTGGTTTTTTTTTTTAGTTTTGCAGTCGTATTTATGTTGGTATGTGCTGAAAAACCGACCGAATGACTACAGCACTAACCAAATACTGCATACAACACAAACATATATTTGACATGGAAAACACTAAAATTCTCTCTATCAACAATAATAATATAAAAAGAAATATATTAGAAATGATACATATTAACAAAAATAAATTCTCTATCAATTTTAGAATAGATACCAACAACATATCCCTCAGTTATAACTTATAACAATCTCTTGGAATTTCCAAAACAACATACACATTAAGACACGGTTTTCCCATCCCTTTATAAACCTTGACACATCCAATATCCGTAACCGTTGGTGATGGTACATCACAAGTTAAACTATAGTTTTTAAGAAATTCTAACAAGCAATTTTTGTAAGTATACTATGTTATTTTCTTATTCTACTGTTTTATATGCCACATACTGTCAAAATTTCAATAGTTCTGATGTAGTCCATTAAAAATTCTTAGAAGCTGCAGCAATAGTTAAAAATCAATTTAAATTTGCTATATATAGAATATAATATATAATACTTTTATCATGTATTTAGTTTAAATAAAGAACAATTGTTTTTTCCTTTCTTTTCTGATATGTATAATAAACCTTTTGTGCGTGTATTATTACCTGAAGAAGGTAATAAATTTGTCGAAACTTCGGTGAAAATTTAAAAAGAGTTTTTTGGTGACCGAACCTCAACATCTATTTTTACAAATTATTTTCCCGGTAATTTATTCATATTGGTTTTGTTCCTGACAGGTTTCGGATTTTCATTCATCAAGTTCGTGTAGAGTGTTCACTTCAACAAAATATGTTTCTGTTCGGCTCACACTTGTTGGGGTTGTATATATGTAGACACTCTAAACGAACTTCGTGGACTTCCTCTATCTGACGATGGATGAAAATCCGAAACCGGTCAGGAACAAAACCAATATGCATGCTACGACGGATAAAATACCTGATATTATCCCGCATTGCGGACCCACCCTCATTGTCAATAATTATTTTTACAAACAAAAGATTTTACATGATATCAATTAATAATGTAACCAATCAATGCAATGCAATAAAATGAACTTATTTAAATTTTTTTGAACACATGATGACAGAATACTTGTAGTAACTGATTGCGTTGTTTTGGTCTATTTCCGGTTGACCAATGAACTATGTATACTTATTTATATGATGGATCGGACATGACAATATGAAGGGAGCCGTCTCAGTTGTTGTTGAAACAATGCTTGCTCGGTCGTCGAAATGAATCTGTATCGTATACGAGATCAATTAAGCCGGATAGTTTGGCCACAACAACCTCCCGATGTCTGAGGTATCGATTTTTTGCGAAAGTCACATGACTAGTATGAACGTGTATTTATAAACAAGGATATTTTCAAGGTAAATGTGCACATATGTCACCCAGCCATTATTGTTTTTTTTTATTATTTGTTGCTTATTTGCGCATGCCCAAACAGTTATTCATTTAAGTAATAATAATGCTCGTCCAAGCATTATTTAGTTACTAATTGACTAAGAATACAAACGAACAATTACCTCCCATTCAAGTTGGTTAATTGATTTGGTAAATTCCATTCTTATCTCAAATCTTAATTCCATATAACAATTCTATTTTAGGTTTATAGATTTTGGTAAGAAATAAGTAAGACAGGATATTATGAAAATATTAATGGAGCGTTACCGTATGATGATGATGATGATGAGACGGGTTGTAAGGCTGGTATTTTTGGATATCTCTATGATGAAATTTTGTAATACATTACGTCCTGTTTTGTATACATTACCTAGAAAAAAGAAGAACTTTGTTAATATGTAATTGCATATATAAATAAATGTAATCGTATTATTACGTAAAACTTACACACACACACGCACAATTACAATTCCTTTAAATTCTAATTAAAAGTACACCATAGTACACAACATTTTACTATGTGCACCTTCCTCTTTATCAATATATATTAACCTTACAGTCTGTATTTTTCTATCTCTATTCTGCTAGTTTGTGATTATATTTTAATTAATACAATCGCTTAATTAAAAGGCGAACACATATTTAAATAGTGTTGTTTAGCATATAGATACTGTGGGAGACTTTAATACTGTGTTTTTAAATTGTTCATTGTGGTTAAGTTTTATAATTATATTATTATTACACACTTTATTTCTCTTTGTTTGTTAAAAAATTGATTTATTCGGGAATCGTTATTGATTTTCTTTCTTACTTGCCCATTCATCATGGATTATATGATTAATTGATTTATATTCTTTTAATCTTACGTTATGTTTACACTGTTTTTCATCAAGCAATACACATTTTAAATAGTTTGTAAGGTAAATTGGTGACAAATAACTCCTCCTTTTTCCAAAACTATATAAATTAATTTTAATATTTATGTTAATATATTTTATATATTTAACACAAAATTCACCAAATTCGAAAACTAACTGAAATTTTTTGACAATAGCGGAGCTACTCAGACGCAAGCAGAGACCTAGCAACGTGGCAGCCATTGTTTATTTTGAATCATCTAAGGAAAAAAAAAGACAAAAAAATCTGCGTAACGATGTGTCTGCAGAAAACAGGTGTATTTTGTTCGTCCTAGAAATGATGAAATCTTTTCGTGTTAAAAAAAAAAAAATGTATGAAATTACATAGTATTTTGTCGGGACCGCAATATGATTTCGTATTAACCGATTTTTAATGTTAAGCGTTCTAATCTGGATAGCAGAGGTAGGTATATTTTGGATATGATGGCGAGACAGAGGCTGGAGGTGGCAAACATTGGTAATACCCCAACGTTTAGAAGACCTGGACAGAAAGGATCTATTCCAGATATTACTCTGGTATCTGAAAATAAGATGTGCCGAATAAAAGACTGGGGTGTTTTGAATGAATATACAGGAAGCGATCATCAGTATCTCTTTTTTGAATTTTTATCAAGCTCCGGATCTGATAGGGATAATAATTTACGATAGGATCAAAAAAGCTACGGTGGAACCTGGCAAAATTAGATGTAGCAGCTTTTACATTGATGCTGGAGCATGATACAACGTGCCAAGATGAGAATCATGGATCTGCCGAAAGTCTCGCGGACACTATGATACTTGGAATTCAGAGAGCCTGCCGTTGCGGCAATGCCAAGGAAAACTGGGTTTCGAGCTAATAGAGCACCAGCATACTGGTGGACAGACGAAATTGCTCGATTAAGGCGTAAATATTTTAGGATAAGACGAAGGGTAACCAGAGCTAGAAGAAGAAACAGTGGTTGCACTATACCAGAGCTAAACGATTATAAAGCCTCCAGAAGAGAACTAAAACACGCCATCAGAATTAGTAAGCGTCTCAAATGGGAGGAATTATGCAGAGAGATTGACTTGGATCCTTGGGGTAGGGGATACAAAATTGCAATGCGCAAATTTGGTAATCAGAAGCCGACCCCAAAATTGGGCGCTAGTCAGACGAAGGATATTGTCACTAAACTGTTTCCGACTCGACCTGGGAGATCCCGCTTGCAAGAAGTGCACCCCACGCAGTCTGTACCCCTGTTTACTTCAGAAGAAATGATTAATGCTGTGGGTTTACTGAAGAATAATAAAGCACCTGGACCAGACGGAATTCCTGCCGAGATTCTTAAACTGGCGGCTAATGTTTGTCCCCAGATGATGCTGAGGGTGTACAACCGATGTCTATTGGAAGGTACCTTCCCGAAGGCTTGGAAGACACAAACCTTGGTGCTAATAAGCAAAGGAAAGGGAGATATGAAATCACCCTCTTCATATAGGCCACTGTGCCTTTTAGATACAGCCGGCAAGCTTTTGGAAAGAATGATCAAACCCCGATTATGCGACGCGATTAGGAGTGCTGGCGACCTCTCTGAACATCAACATGGATTTAGAAGAGGCCGGTCTACAATAAACGCGATTGAAGAGGTAGTGAGTGCCGCCCGCGCGATTACCCAAAGTGGACAACATCCAAGGCCGATTGTATTACTAGCAACCCTCGACGTGAGGAACGCTTTTAACTCGGCGAGGTGGCCTGACATGCTAAAGGCTCTGGAAAGAGAATTCCGAATACCAAAATACCTTCTTAGGCTAATAGACAGCTATCTCTGGACGAGAAAGCTTATAGGTGAGTCTAGTGACGGTCGATGGCAGTTAGAGATCACAGGTGGTGTTGCGCAAGGATCCGTATTGGGCCCGGAGCTATGGAATGCTATGTACGATGGTATACTTCGAATGGAAATGCCACTCGGCACGCACTTAGTAGGTTATGCTGATGATATTATTGCTGTAATTTCAGCAAGGGATATCGACATAGCGCAACTTAGACTGAACCAGGTGATGCGGCGAATAAAAGGTTGGTTAGACGAACATGGTCTAGAACTTGCTACGGAAAAGACGGAGATTTTGCTTGTCACGAGAAGACATATAGAGATAGAGATACCGATGGTGGTCGATCCATTAGTGATCAGTACCAAGAAAACGGTTAAATATTTAGGTCTTCATCTTGACTCAAGGCTTTCGTTCAGAGAACATTTCAAAACCGTAGCATCAAAAGCTGAAAGGACAGTTGCCGCGTTGAGCAGAGTTATGAGTAACGTCAGGGGGCCCTGCTCGACCAAAAGAAGACTGCTGATGTCCACAGTGAATTCAATTATGTTGTACGGCTGTGAGATTTGGGCCGAGAAGATGGAAATCGCCAGGTACCAGAAAATATTGCTCAGAGTTCAGAGGCGTGGAGCCCTAAGGATTACCAGTGCGTACCGAACGGTCTCAGGGGTAGCGGCTATGGTAATTGCAGGAGTTGTGCCGATAGACTTGATGGCAAGAGCAAGGCAGATCAGGTATATTTACCAGCGAGACCTGGAAGGCTCCGAGGCCAAGAAGCAGGCTGCTGTTTGGCTCAATGAAGCATGGAGGACGCGATGGAGAGATGAAAATCGTGGCAGATGGACCGCCAGAATCATTCCTGATCCTGTCATCTGGGCCTCAAGGAAGCATGGCGAAGTAGATTTTTATTTGACCCAGCTTCTCTCTGGACATGGGTATTTTGCTGCCTATCTCCAACGTATAGGCAAAAGGAACTCCGGAGCTTGCATATACGGTGACTCAACAACCGATGATGCTTTCCATACTTTTTTTGAATGCGTTAAATGGAGAGAAAGCAGAGCAAACCTCCACGAGACCGTTGGACAGCTCTCCCCAGATAATTTATCAGAAAAGATGTTAATGGAGGTTAATAATTGGAACCATATCACGAATACGGTACATACAATTTTAATAAAGAAAAGAAGAGATTTGGAAAGGCATGGTGTAGGCAGGTAGATGAGAAGAAGTTATGGGGCGTCCACCCGAAGTAATGCCGTGAGGCGGTTCCGGGTTGGAGACTACGCCCGTTTGATGAGGGGTTTTTTTTAGTGGGGGCAGGCCCCACACACCCGATGCAGTCGGAAGGTGCGCAGGCATTTTTTCCTCAAAAAAAAAAAAAAAAAAAAAATTAAGCGTTCCCGTGTTAAACGTTTTTCTCTGTATCGTAATTACAATGTTGTTATTTTTATAAATGGATTGCCGACCTCCGGACGAAGAGCTATAGAGTCTTCTAGGAAGAGAACATCTAGGGGGCAATGTGGGAGTCGAAAGGTACCTCCGCATTACTTACTAGTCCAGCGCGCTACCACTGAGCTAATATCTTCCCATCTACAACTGAAAGATTATACTAATAATAAAGCTAATAATGCATTAAGAGCAGCACGGAGTCTCCCAAAGGAAGTTGACGCACTTAGAGCTAAAGAGCGCATTGTGTTCCCCGAAGGCACCTTACATAGCCTTGCTCCAGTAAAATACTAGAGCTCTTTCAAAGACAAAAACGGTAAGAATATTATGATGATTAACACCTCCAATGTACGGTCGAAAAATCAAAAGACCGCAACTTGCAGGAAAGAAGGTAGTATGCAAAACTGATCAGTTTCTCTCGCTCTCTCTCTCTCTCTCTCGGGAAATGGTTGTGATGACCCCCATAGTGCAGATGACGCTCCTACGGATTCAAAGTGGTTATCGAGTTTAGCACAGCTACAGACAAATTTTGGCTCAACATACATGCACATTCACATAGTATATACATAATCACTATATGTTAGCTATATAATCCTACACTCTTAAAGCGCGTTCTCACGAGTCAAGTAAACTTTATCATTCAAGTATGACGTATCTTTGAGTTGAACCCGCCATCTTTCAAGTATTGACAAGTGTGAACCTCCGAATCGCCCAATTGGCCTCTTAGTTTGCTTTCAACTCATAGAATGCTCCTTGTCGTTATTGAAACGGTTTGATCGATTTCAGTTGAACGTATGAACCAAAACTGATTCAAGTCACATTCAACTTTTGCTGACCAACTAAAATCGGACAACTAAAGGCGCGTTCTCACGAGTCAAGTTTAGTTGTCCGATTTTAGTTGATCAGCAAAAGATGAATGTGACTTGAATCAGTTTTGGTTCATACGTTTCAACTGCAATCGATCAAACCGTTTCAATAACGACACGGAGCACTCAATGAGTTGAAAGCAAACTAAGAGGCCAATTGGGCGATTCGGAGGTTCACACTTGTCAATACTTGAAAGGTGGCGGGTTCAACTGAAAGATGCGTCATACTTGAACAATAAAGTTTGAAATCGGTGAAACTTTTGTTGATTCACTAAAAAGTTGATCAACTTTATTGAAAGAAAAGGTTCTCACTAAGTTTTTCATTCAACTTCTGTTGATCAACTAAAATCGGTCAACTAAACTTGACTCGTGAGAACGCGCCTTTATAAAACTATTACAATGTACAAGGGACGAAATCAAGCAACATTAGTTGTAAATAGACTGCAATAGATTTAGTTTTGTAATGTAACCCCTCTTACTATATTTGTTTTTTGATACTTATCAAAAACTTATACTTAGTCCTGTATATATTTTCTCAATGACATTAGTACTTATATCAATTTAATTTTTACTAGAAAAATCATTTCTTTTTTTTTTTTTCAATGATTGTTTCATTTTATAGTCATCAGCCAGTTTCGAGAGTTCGACGATCTTCAGGATGCCTTCAGCAACATTTATTGAATCGGCGACACTGCAAAATGAAACAGCAGAAAAATATCTCTGCTGTTTTACAGCCCTGCGGAACCAACTACCTATGAGAACATTATTAATAAGTCACAATATATCTCTCTCTCTAAGTTTAGAAAAGATACCTATTTTTTTTCTTTTCTTTTTTTAAGGGGAACATAGTTAATTTTAAGTAAACATACATTTCCTGCATGTACATGCTTAAAACTCATACTAATGACTATGTTAAACATATATCTAAATACAGTTAAATAGTATATATATGTATATGTACAAATATTAGTATATATAGCTTGCTGGAGGGCAAGTTAGGGTTAACTATTAGGTATGAACAAGTTAAACATAGTGCATTACATTGAGGCGCAGGCGTTCAAATTAACATGTAGGTGGACAGGAACTTCTCTCTCATTTTAAAGCCTAAAGGTTTTCCTCTTTAAACTTTAATTATTGTTTACTAATCAAATAGTAAATACAGTTTAATATGAAATACCTCCCACAATGTTATCTCTACTTTATACAGTATTACTTACAGTATTTATATATATATATATATATTTTCAGTTTGTAATAGTAAATTAACACTTATTTTCATATACAGCTCAGACTTAATTTTCATCTGGACTACCAAGTCAATAATTATCGTAAATAATTACCTTTTAATTTTGGCTAAACATATTAAGATGAAATGCTTACGTTTAGGTTTACTAGCTAACTATGGAAAGACCACCAAAGTTGGCATTTTCATTCATAAAACTGTCATGTATTGAAGTTCAAATCAGGTTAGCAAACTTGAAACTTGAACAAGCCAAATGCGAGAAAAAATATGATTTAAACTTATTTATTAGGTGATGGGGGGGGGAGAATATAATAAACAATGGCAAGTTCTGGAGGCAGCTACAAAATACATAAGCCTGTTTCTAACGGCATATTCAGCACAACAAATTAAAGTGTTTCTAATGACAATTGATATTGCAGCATATTAAGTTATGCGCACGAAAAAATATCTACTTTAAATTTACTTTATCAGTGTAATTCTTGGATTTAGTTGCAATTTTTTTCCTTTTTTTAGCAGTTTTTGGAATAATTACGAATAGATGTAATATAACGATGAGATGTCTGGTCTTTTATTATTTCATTCTCTCATTCTATTTTGGCGAAAAATTACACTAAAAATTTGTGTTTAAAACATAAAGCAAATTAGGATTATGTCATTTTAATCAATAAAAAAATTTCAATATTAATAAAACAATTCATTGGTAAATGTAAACACATTTATAATGTCTAAATAAGATAATATTATTAAAATAATTCATATTTTAATTTATTTTTACAATTACACAAATAAGAACTGGAACTGCACAGGCTGGAATTAAAAAAATAATAATATAAAATTCAATTTTGACTTACTTAACAAAAAAGTTCGCCATTATTTGTTGTATTGTGTATTAACTTATTCTATAAACAATATTACAATAAAAAAAAAAGTAAAAATTGCACAATAATAAAAACAAGCAAAAATACGTATAATAAATATAACCTAGCATAACCTATCATAAGAAATATAATGTACGAATGCACAAGTGATACCTTTAGTATTACATATTTTGTAGTTTATTTAAATATTTCTGCCGCTATATTTTAGTTTTTGCAAAAAAAAAAAACTACATGTTTTGGTCGTTTAATTATTAAATTTGTCGTTCTATGAATAATTTGTGGTGATTCTCTTTATCTGTCATTCCTAACCTCTAAATTTGTTGTTCACAATACCTAATTTTGATGTGTTGACAAATGAACATTCTTTTCTTTTCTGTATAACGCCAGAGGAGTGAGAGAAAGAGAGAAACAATATTCCATTATAATATTTCACAGAACTGTGTTAATTATTTTAAAAGGTGGTCATTAGTCGTAAAATAACTTCTCTGAAGATACTTACAAATGATTTGAGGTAAAGAGATATATTACTTTCCCTTACTCTTGGTAAGAGGAAATATTACGACCGTGTAAAAGTTTCGAAATCAAGTTTTTCACTGTTTATATTGAGGTCCTCCCTGAGTGTGTGGAAAAAATATGTTTACCGAATGGTCTGTAAGTATGACAAAATATATCAAAAAAAGAAAAATAACAGTGAGTACAACTTGTATTCCATTTAGGTATTTGACACGGAATATTTCCAGCAAAATCCATCAATCGAAAGTGCAAATATGTAATACAGAATAGGTTTTTGACTGGTGGGGGGGATTTTCTTGAAAACTGTTATAAACTTGTTGTGTTTGGTTCCGCATAACTGGAAAGCATCAGAGATATTTTCTGTGATAGCCTGCTTCTTTTTGTGGTCATCGACCGGTATCGGGCATTCGTCCATTATCAGGATTTTTTTTGTCAAAACATTGTGATAACATAGACTTCCACAGCAAATTTCAAATTGAGAATGTCAAATAAAATTTGCTATGTGAAAGTCTATGTTATCACACTGTTTGATGAAAGCATCCTGGTGAACGCCCGAAACCAGTCGATGACCACAAAAGAAGCCGGCTATCACGAAAATATCTCCAACAGTTATAAAGATTTCTTTTGAAGTTGGAATACTAGCTGCATAGATATTAGGTTTTCATCTAAAGTGCTATTTCTTATTTAGAATCTTGATTTTCCGTTTAGGTATCACCATGGGATCTGATAGTACGTTATCTGTCAAAATTCCTCGACCGGAAATACCACTTTACTAGTTTTTTTTTACGTTTTTGCGTTTTTCTTAAAAATGGCTCCGATGATTTTCTTCAAACTTGGTATATCAACTACACATACAACGAGCTACAACTTTTATTTGAAACATTTCTCTGGGAAAATTCATTTAAAGGCAGTTATGGGGGAGGGCTGGGATTAAGTTTTCATCTAAAGTGCTATTTCAGTTTATTAGGCAATTATGTCAACTAAATAATGGTAATTAGAATTGAATATGTTGTTGAAATTCCGAGTTTGAAAAAAATTGGATAACCGGAAGTGCCTTTACTTTACCATTTACTAAATGATTTTTTTTTTTCACTTTTTCGCAATTTTCTCAAAAATGGCTCCGACGATTTTCTTGAAACTTCATATATAAACTAAACATAAAGGATCTACAACTTTTAATTCAAAATATTTTTCTGGGAAAATACATTTATAAGGGCACTTTTAGGGGAGGGGAGGGGTTATGCTTTTCTTTAAAGTGCTGTTATAGTAGATTATACAATTAAGAAATAAAATTAATTCGAAGTAAATAGATGGCTAAAATTTCGAGTTCCGGAAGGGCGTTTTTATTGAACAGTTTTTTCAGTTTTTGACAAATTTCAATAAACTATAAAATTTGTCAATTATAATTTTAAGTAAGAGAAAGTTTGTGTGAGTATATCGCACCAAATTTTTTTTTTTTGTTTAATATTAATAAAACTGCTTTACTGGCTTGATTTATTTCGTTAATTTTTCATATTTTACGCGTTGCATGAAGTTGAACCTTATTTTTGGATTCTACATTTCACTAAGAATTCAATTTATCCCGGTAAACATGAAAATATAACATCTACCTCCGAAGTATAAAACACTAAACTGTAAGTAGATTTTATCGTTGCTAGTATTACAAATTTATTCATGAAAAAATGCTGTAATATTTTATTAAAATTGCGTGTTCAGTCTGTTGAAGACTCTCTAGTGGAAATAGATTACTTTAGATAGAACAAAAGTATTATAGTAGTTCAGTAGCCGGCATAAAAGATTGAGTCACGTATATAAGATTCAGTGAGTGAACCGTGTAAAGCAATTTCCTACACAAAGTTTAATACCATCATCATCAGCACAAACTATATATTAGAATTGTTTTCTACAATAATGAAACTTATTAATGTCGCCCTCTCCTCACCCGCCCCACCACATTGTAAAATAACAACAATTCGTATATACTCGTATGTTAAACGTGTGAAAGTATCGCCCATTTCTGTTGTGATTATGCAGATCTATTTAGCAGGGGATTAAAGTAATAATCTACTGTAATAACTACAATCTGTTGTTATATTATGATAATGTAATACATACTCTAAAGCTTCCTAAATGTAATAATTTTTTGATTGATATTCCAGTCTATGTAATTGTAAAATTGTATAAGAACAGTGAACATTAACATCATTTGGTCGTTTTGCTAGATTTTTTAGGCAATTTTAGATGGAACTCTTTGATTGACGGCACCATTATTAAATTTAAAAAATTCTTTCTGTTAACGTGAAATGAAGTTTTCTAACTACTTTAAGATGTTGCATAAGAAGAAATTGAGTTACAGATTCGATCCGCAGCTATGAATAGCAACAGTTATATCATGGCAAGTTTTTAGTTAAATTCCCATTGGTTCTCTCGATTATGGCATTCGGCCAGTAATGTAAATCCTCCTTCACTAAGGTGGCTATATGATTTCATTCTTAAAGCGTTTTCTGGGGGTGGGGGATAAGAAACTGCACTCACTGATCTATTAATTAAAGTAAAAGAATACTGCAAGGACTTTACAGTTAGACAGGAGAAAGTATTACCGTAAGTATAACAGAGCTGAGCAATGTGAGACTAAGCTAAGTTACCTTCCTGAAGGATGAAAATACTATATCTCTTAGTAGAAAAACCCGTTCCTATTGTTTGTTCGAGCTTACCCTCAGGATTCCTACATTAGCTTTACTAGAGGTAGTAGGCGGATCTTGACTTTCCTAGGGTGAAATTTTAAAGTAGTTGTGAGTAGGAGATACTGCTCGCCTGCTAAAACATCTTAAGAGACGTATAGGTAGATGCAAGACCACAGAAAACACAGTCCCTTCGGTTTGTTTGAGATTACTTTGAGTGCCCTTATTACAGCTCTCCCATGGCTAGAGCAGGCGGAATTTAACTTCCCTAGAATGTGATGTGGAGGTAATTATAGTAGGAAGTACTGCTACCCTCCTATGACCCTTCGGAGAGGTATAAGTGAATGTCTATAATTCCACCGCAGTATCAATTGAAAAAAAACATCATATTTACCTCATACAATTCCCAAGAAAACTCTCTCTGTCTTGCTGAACAAGATGAAAGTTCGAAATGTTTGGACATATTTACCAAAAACTGTAGACATTGAAGAATTCAACCCTAACCTACTGATCTAAATTAGTTATAGTGTTGCTGTAGTTATCAAATTTCATTGCTACATTTTCTTCAAAATTGAGATTTTTCAGAATTAATTTAATTGAACATGAATTAATAGAACTATATAGTTCAATGAAACAATATTGTTCAGCCACTTTGTGAAATATGTATGGTTAAATAAAGAGACAACTTTAATTAAAGAATATCTGTTGAATAAAATGATAATTTTCTTAAGTTGGCATCCCTGTGTACAGCTGTTTGACCGTACTTTCAACCAAACACAATCATTACTCATAGAATGGTGGAAAGTCTTGTTGAAAACTGCTTTTTTGGAAGGACAGCGTTCAGTGATACTATTTCCATTTGTGAATAAGTGAATTGTGAGTGTGTGAAACAATCTGAATTTTTCCGGAATGCTTAAGCAATATGATGTAAGTTGTATCAATCTCATGAACTTGCAAATGCAAAATATATTAGAAATAAAAGTGATAGCATTGGTCTATATAGATAGTATTCGAAGTTTAAATCATTTCCGAGAAAATCCCGAAAAACTTAAATAAAATAAAAAAATATAGCAAAAACCCCACTTTTGGTTGATGGATTTTACCCGACAGAATCCGGTGATAGTACTTAAACGGAATACCAAGCTTGGACAAACTTGAAATTTTTTTCGTTTTTGTGATATTTTGTTTCTCTTTCTCTCTCACACATACACACAAAACCCAGTATTATATCTACGTATATCACAGGACCATAAAATCTGTATTTCCGATGAAATACTCGATTTTGAACATTAAATACGATCGATAAAACTAGAAGTAAGAGAAAGTAATAAATGTTGCTTGTTTTATCAACAACATAATTTATGTTGTTGATTCTAAAAATATGAAACAAGTACAATATTAAGTAAATAACCTACATCTATAAAAATTCTCCAAAAGTAATTTTCATATTTCCATGTCTTTTACAAAACTATTTTATCCTTTTTAATAAAATTATTATTTGAAATGCCAGGGTACAAAATATTTTCATATCTGTTTTGACCGTATAAAGTCAATTTTATTATTTATTTTTATACTTTTAATATATTCCCATAAATGGATGTTTTTAATAATTCTTGTATTTTTAACAAATATTTCTTAACCATATCAAGTTTATGTTATCTTATGAATTTAAATATTATACATTATCTTTAAATATAATAAATAGTAACAAAGTTCAGTTTTATTATTTTACTTACTGACTTTTATTTACTATGCGGAATCAGCATTTATTCTGTAACTGCTAAAAACCACAAAGATAAGTTTTCTGAAAAAATAAAATTGTTAATAATTTTTCCTACTGAATAAGAGTATTTATTTAAACAGAATGTATGGCACTTTAAAAACATCGGAAAACAAGGCATTCCATTTTGTTTTCGAAGTTTTCTCTCAAGTTCTCTTAATTTACCCTGTTATAAATGACAAATTTTCTTCAAACTTATAATTCTTATCTGTGATTTTATCTATCATGGCATGCTTCATTTTGTTGGTTCTGACCGTAATCTGATTCTGATCTATCGTCATAGTAAGGCAGCAATCAAGTACATTTAAGATTCCGTCACGTACCACATACTCTTTAAAGTATTGTAATCGTTTTAAATTTTCGATATCGAGTTTTCACCAGAAATATATGAGTCCAAAAAAAAAAAATGGTTTTAAAAGCAATTGGTCTGTAGCCAATTTTTCCTCTGTCTGCTTCTGTGAATGGACAGCATATCTCAGACGAAAAAATCGCAGAATGTTCAAACTTAATATACCAGTAGGAGACCTTTACATAAAAATCGTTCAAACAGAAGTGCCACTTTACTGAATGATTTACTTTCTCTTACTACCTAGTAAGAGGAAGTATTGTAATCGTGTCAACTTTTCGATATCGAGTTTTCACCGGAAATATTTATTTGAGGTCCCCTGTGTCCACAGAAGTGGTTTTTAGCAAATGGTCTGTGTGTAACAGCATAGCTCAAAAACGAAAAACCGTAGAAAATTGAAACTTGATATTCCGTTTAACCTGATATTCACTTTACTTGTTGTTTTTTTTTACTTTTTTGCGTTTTTCTCAAAAACGGGCTCCACTGATTTTCTTCAAACTTGGTATATCAACTACACATACAAAGAACTAAAACTTTTATTTGAAGTGTTTCTCTGGGAAAATTCATTTAAGGGCACTTTTGAAGTAGGGATGAGGTTAGGTTTTATTCTGAAGTACTAATTCAGTTTACTATCCAATTCTCTCATCTAAATAATATTAATTTGAATTAAATATGTTGTTGAAATTCCGAGTTTGAAGAGTAACGGATGACCGGGACTGCATTTTTACTGAAATTTTTTTTTGCACTTTTCTGTTATTTTCTTTATATGTTAACTACGCATATATAGAGCAGCAACTTTTATTTGAAACATTTCTCCGGATAAACTGATTTAAGGGGGCTTTTGGGTGATTAGTAGGATTATGTTTTCCTCTAAAATGCTCTCTTAGTTAATTATACAATTCTGTCGTCTAAACATAATTAATTAGAAATAAATAAATCGCTAAAATTCCGTGTTTCAAGCTAGTATAAAACTGACGTGTTCATTACATCATTCATTATATTGTATAATAACTATAAAATTTGTCAATTACAATTTTGTAAAATGCAGTAAGAGAAAGTTGTAAGAGTGTTTTACATAAGATTTTTTTTTTTTTTAAGGTGCGTCAAAATGTATAGTCATTAGCACCAGAGGCGTCTCAGTGCAATGCCAGTATATTTCTCAGTATATTGAGTTTATCCATGGAAAAAAAAATGTTCCAACAATGGAAGAAAAATAATTTTTATGTAAACGAAGTATAAAAACAAGAAATCGTTGGAGCCATATTCAAGAAAATCGTGAAAAAATGAAGAAAAAAATTCTGTAAAGTCGCACTTGCAGTTGATGTATTTTGTCCGAAACCTTCAGATGCGCAATACCTACCAAATCGAAATTTAAAGTTTGAATTTGCTGCGAACTTTTCGTTTTTAAGATTTTATTTGTTAACATACACACACGCTAAAAACAGTTTTTTCGTATTCATGGGACCTTAACACATATATTTCCGGTGAAAACTCAATTTCAAAAATCGGACAGATGTAAGAGAAAGTGAAAAAAAATCTCATCCAACTTTTTCTTACAATTCTCATACTTCTGACAAATTTTCTTGTATATTATACGAATCTCTTTTAGGTAAAGAAATGTAAATGTGTTTGAACTGTCTGAGTTTGAAGAAAATCGGAAAAGTATGTAAATTCCAGTAAGAGAAAGATATATGAGTGTTTCACGTCAGATTTTTTCAACAATATACATATATTTCAATTGTCTGGTAATTTTTTTGTAATTTAAGTATAGTTAAAATCAGAAATATGATGAAAAATCTATATATATGGACGTTTCGTAAGAAGGAGTACGCCCTTCAACAACAAACTACATTAGTTCAAAAGGAATCAGCAGACCGCAGGCGTAACACTAATTTGCTTGGAGATTACATTCCGTGACCAAAAGATAGGAAAGAGAGTCAGTATAAATTACTAGTAAACTGTAAACGAAAAAGATAGAAGATATATACCTTGTAAATACATCGTACACACACTGACAGACATACAAACTGAATAGATAAGACACTGTAAAGTTTTTGCTAAACTAAGTAACAAATGTTTTTATTGATAAATATAATTGACTAGCTGCTTCTTAACATCCTCTGTGAGACACGTGAGAAGTGGATTCATTTCAACTTTTATCTGAAGGGAATATTTCTGTATGTAATCTTGTATTAAAAATAACTTGGTCCTACTTATCTGTGCTGTTCGGTCTTGTATGTGGATACTGAGAGAGATATAGCGCTAAGAAGTTAAATTATTATGTCAAAAACTTGCCGATCTTCAAAAGATTATAAACATTTTTTAACCGTATTTATTTTTAAAAATGGAGTCGTAATCTGATTTGGATTAATATTTTGTTTTCTTTTAAAACGATTTAATTTTTATCCATTTATTTGTTTTTTTGTTTTTTTTGTAATTCAAATATTTTAAATTTTTATTTTTGTTTGGACTATTTATAGACCTGCCAAATTTTTATTTGATTATTTGTTCCGATTGCCCTTTTTATAATAATATTTCTTATAATAAACTTCTTATTGAAAACTTTTTGAACATTCTCACACGGCTTCAGTTATTTGACAAATCGGACTTCAGTAAACACCAAAATTGTTTTCAATTTAATGTTGGTGTTTGGAAAGCCAGATTATTAGAAAAAACAGTCATTTATTTTTTACTCTTAAGTGCTGTAGAAAATTTGGTGATCTCATCAAATTTTCGTAATGGTGTACGAGTATGTGTGTGTGTGTGTGTCGTGATAGTCTCTTTGTTTCTTTGAAAGAAAACCGCGTAAATGGCCTTTGGCATCCACCAATAAAAATTTTCACCCATCTCGTTTGTATACGACTTTTCTCTATAACCATTACTTCCATGAAATGCCACCACTATCCTACCGTCTGAATCTCTCGGGCGTCCTATTAATTCTTAGAAAAATCAGTCCAACAGGATACTCTTAGGCATCAAGGTGGGGCGGGGGGCAAAAAACAGTACCAAAACTCTGACGTAAAATTTTTCAAAAATAAATTTAATTTCCAGAAAAGGTAAAATTTCATTCATCAATTTATGTAAGTTAATTTTGGAAAAATGATATAACATTTTTACAGAAATATCATATTAACCTTAGATATAGGATGACAAAGATTTACCATCATTTTGTAAAAGTTAAATAAATGAGTTAAGTAATTTAAATTATTATATTACCTGAAGCTATTCTGAAATATTTAAATCTATTTATTTTTTTGCAATATTATCTTTTTATATGTACTTGATTATTATCGTCTTATGCCGCTGGATATAACCATTATGCCTAGTACGTATATCATTTTTTTTTCTTCTTTTTAATGGAAGCCTTTGACATGTTCTATGACAGCTACGTATTAATTTTTTAACTATGGCATATTGCCTGTTTAAAGAGCCCATTACGAATTAATGTTAATATTGAAATTAAATTCAATGAGCACTTACTTAGATAATGTTTGATTAGCGTAAGATCATAAAATATTCTGACATCTGCCTGTTGATGTTTTTAAATAAAATTGAGACAACCAACCGTTAGATTACGAAAATAAGTATAACATCTTGATTCCGCAGCTCATTAGGGTTAATATAAACCACTATAGCAATGAAGCATTTGTTGAAGGGCGAAGGAAATTGTTTGAGAAACCAATCAAATGACCTGAATAAGAAGCAAGTTTTTGATTATAGAGGAGAGGAATAATCTGGCTTGTGACATACCTGGAGTACTAATTAAAAGTGCTTTTGTTTCTCAATCAAAAGTTTCTGACCAAGATTTGGGCATCTACCCATCTGGTTCTGGTAAGCAAAATTTCATTTGAACAACTGTGTAAAAATTAATTTTACCCGGAGATAACAAACAATCTGATAAACAATGCTAGCAAACCGAATTTCTTACAGATCCACTGTTTGGGATTTCTATCCTTGATAATAGGCTAACTTGATACCCACATACCTCATTGAATATACTGGAGCGGTGAGGAGATAAAGCCAATTAAGACAACTTCTTGGATGGTTCTTCTCAATGTACATACATTCAATATAGAAGTGGCAATTAACTAATAGTGGTTGGAATAGATCTGGTTATAATAAGCAAAACTATGTGGTACCTTCCAATCAAAAGTTCACAGACAAAATATTGTACCTTTCAATGTTTCAATTTAGACTTTCCACAATTGATTCCAATTCTTGCCATTTCTAATTCTTAAGTCCCCCCCCCATTAAGTCCTTTCTAAGCCTTAAATAATTTGTTTCATTTTTGCCTGCATTCTAAACTCATCAGGATCATTCCAATCCTGGAATCTCCTCTTCTTAGCGGCTTGGCCACAGAATCATCTGGATGATTAAAGCCTATCATAATTCTTGGAAATCATTCATGGCTGGTATCCCTCGTGATTTCATCAACATGCATGGCATTAATAAGGGCTACATGTTATCGCCTATATACTCTAAATGGAAATTTGTATATTGTATGTACATATTAACTTGTAGCAAGTGCCTTTAAACTACGATCGCGACACCGTTTCTTTCATGCTGACTTTCCAACCAATCTCATAGTTCATACTTTTATATAGTTAAGTTTTTATATTACATTCTTTCTGTCATCAAGATTTATTTCATGATCTTCTTGAACATCATCTAAGACTTTTTATTTGTATGCCGAACTTCATGCAAGCATGTATGCAAGTTCGTTTTAATAGCAAAGTGTTTATCTGTTACGCAGCGTGGCAAGAGTAGCAGTGTTGAAAGACTCTTTCGTAAGAAATGATGCAAATGTGCCTGCTTTTGCTTGGGCAAATGAGATACCTTTAGATGAAGCTATAATAAGATCATCTATCCTAACTTTAGGGAATTTTATCCTGTCTAATGAACCATGGGATTGGAGCGAGCAAGTTACATCGGCAGTGAAACCAAAGTTAGTGAACCATAAAATCTAAGCATACAAACCTGAGCTAAGTTTCGTCTAAATAGTTAAAGGTCTTTTAATTTAAAATGATCCCAGTCTCGAACATAAGATTAAGGTCTGTAGAAAACTTCCAGGGCTAATAAAGACTTGGTCAAGTGACTCTTACGCAAATGTTTGTCACAGATAAAACTACATTTTTTATTATTATTTAAATTTTGTTTTTTTCTCGCTAAAATTGAAGAGATTTCGGCTTACGGTTATTTTGAATTCTCTTTTTTTTCTCTTCGCGAAAAAAATGGCAAAAATTGTATCAAAAATGACTGGATTAAAATTGTATGCATTTTTTTTTTTTTTTAATAAATCGTTCCCTAAAAAAATGAAGCCCTTAGATAACTTTTGAAAACCTTTGAGTTTTTTTATTATTTTTGCTATGTCTTATTAATTATGTTTTTTTTTTATTCACTATAAAAGTTTGATTATTTGAAAGAACAAATGAAGCTGAAGAATGCAAGCTTAATCTAGAAGTGGCTGAGAACAGGGAAGTCTTAAAAATTTGGAAAGAGATTACAACTTTATACAACCGAATTTTGTAAGTATCATCTTTTAATTTAATAATATTCTTTCCTTGAAAAACTTTAAAGTATAATCGATAAAACATTTCATAGTTTAATTTTCAAAATATAAAAATTAAAATAAAATATTGGCACTTTAGAATCAAAAATATAAAAAAAATCCTTATTAGTTATTTTTTAAATATATAAACAAAACAAAAAAAATGATATGGGCGATGTTAGAATGGCAACCTGTTACGCACAAAATGACAAACTGGGAAGCTGGAGAGAAGGTGCTCTTCGTGTAGGCGTGGGAAACAAGTTAAGTGTACTCTGCCATCACGTACAGTTCCCAATCTTATAAGAGGGCCACACGGCGGCCGCTATGAGAAAGTGGCCAGAATACATTTCTTTAGTAAAGGGCAAGCTTGGCAAGCAGCTATTTTGTTTAATAGTAATACATACTATTTTGACATAGTATAGAAATTCTTGGAAAGATTAATTAAAAAAAAAATCTGGTGATAAACATTTACACGTTCTTCTCTTACTGAAATATACCCTAGTTATAATGAGACAATTTTTCTCTATACTTGTAATTTTAAGTAAACATTTTGATTATTATAAAAATTTGGTGTGAAACACTCACACAACTTTCTCTTACTCCAGTTCTCATAATTATAATTGACAAATTTTATAGTTTGTGTACCGGATTTAATAAAATTCGTCGAAAACTGAAAAAACTGTTCAGTAAAAATGCACTTCCGGTTTACTAATTTCCTTGAAACTCGAAATTATGGCCATCTATTTATTTCTAATTAATTTTCATTGGATGATAGAATTGCATAATCAACTATGATAGCACTATAGAGAAAAAACATAACCCCACCCCGCCACCCTAAAAGTGCCCTTACATGAATTTTCCAGAACTTTGAGTCAAATAAAAATTGTAGATCTTTATATGTTTAGTATATATAAGAAGTTTCAAGAAAATCGTCGGAGCAATTTTTGAGAAAATTGCGAAAAAGTGAAAAAAAATCATTTAGTAAAGTGGTAAAGTAACCGCACTTCCGGTGGTCCAATTTTGTTCAAACTCGAAATTTCAACAAAATATTCAATTCTAATTAACATTATTTACATGACAGAATTGTCTAATAAACTGAAATAGCACTTTAGTTGAAAACCTAACCCCACCCCTCCTTCATAACTGCCCTTAAATGAATTTATCCAGAGAAATGTTTCAAATAAAAGTTGTAGCTCTTTGTATGTGTAGTTGATATACCAAGTTTGAAGAAAATTGGCGGAGCCATTTTTGAGAAAAACGCAAAAAAGTAAAAAAGACGAAGTAGTAAAATGATACTTCCGGGTTGGAATTTTGACAGATAACGTATTGTCAGATCCCATGGTGATACCTAAACGTAATATCAAGTTTCAACTTTCTACGGTTTTTCGTTTTTGAGCTATACTGTTCACATATACACATACAGACCATTTGCTAAAAACCACTTTTTTGGAGTCAGGGGACGTCAAAACGGATACTTCCGGTAAAAACTCGATATCGAAAATTTGACATGATTACAATACTTCCTCTTACTAGGGAATAAGAGAGAGTAAAAATGGAAGAATCTAAACTTAATAAAACTAATTTTTTTTTGCGGGAGCATGACATCTTTCAGCTCCCCTTGTACCTCTCTGAAATAATTTTTTTTCATAAAAAACATTATAAACAAAAGTGATATGACTCTCTATATATGGTGTGTCAAGTTTCATGAAATCTTTTGATGAAGTAAGAGGCTTTCGGTCAAGCAAATTTTTTCAAACTCAGAATTTGTGACAAAACATTTAATTCTAATTAATATTATGTAGATGATAGTATTATAAATAAATAAATAAATAAATAAAAATAAAATAGCACTTTAGAGAAAGGGTAAACTCATCCCTTTAAATAAATTTTACCCAAAAATTGTCTCTTAAAAAAAAGTCAGACTTATATGTATGTAGTGTATATAGAAAGTATAAAGAAAATCGATTTTCTCGAGTTAGTTTCGAGAAAATAGCAACAAAAAAAAAAAATGGAAAAACCATTCTGTAATGTGATACTTATAGGGTTGAGGAAATTTTGAAGATAACTTGTTGACTTCATGTGATACCCAAACGGAATGTCAAGTGTTATAACATTCTGCTGCGATTTTTATTATTTAGTTATTCTGTTCACATTACCTATATAAATACATAAATACAATACACAGGCCATTTTCTAGAAACTATTTTTTTTTTGGACTCAAGGACTTTAAAAAAGTGTATTTCCAAAGAAAACTCAATATGGTAAAATTAACACGAATATAAATCTACCACTTAAAGTTTAGGAGAAAGTAAAAATAGGATATTATCAAAAATATAATCATAATAACTGATAAACGAAATATACAGACACTGATAATCGATATGTTTTATTTCAAAAAGTTGTTTATAATCAAAGAAATATATGATAATATAAATATAATTTAAAGAAATTTCACTTGAATATTGAAGATGGCGGGGGCAGTGTAAAGTTGGTCAGGAGGATAGGAAAGTTCAGAAAGGTCAACATGCAAATAACAGTCGTTTAACTAAGAAGAACATCAGCGCACAGTATGGTCCTCTCTGTTAATGAAGTAACCCAACTGTCTTCATAAACACCTTCTTCTCCTCCTCCTACTCGTGTACACATGTTGTCTTGCATACTGGCTCTTAATAATAACTGGTTATTATCAATATATATAAAGAGAAAATGAAAAAAATCTATCTAATCCCCTCGGGATATAGTCATATATATATATACTGAGATAATTTCTTGCGCAAAAAAAAAATCGAATATTTAACTATATGAAAGAATAAAACATTTAATAGGAATATATAAAATATTGTTACATAACTAAAAATAAAACAGGGAATAATAATGTTTAAATTATGGAACAGAGGAGAAATCTTATCAGATTGTTTAATATTTGCTTCGCCCCCCCCCCCCCCCCCCCGATATTATTTATTAATTTGGATGATTATTCGAATAATTAAAAGAGTATCTGTCAACACTCAACGTCTTTACACAAAATTTGTTGAATCTCTGACTTTGATGATGGAAAAAAAAATTCAAAGTCAATATATATTGAAACGTTTTTCCCTCTGAACTAGTTACTGCAACTAGTTTCTATATGGGTTCGTTTAGATGAAAACTCTAAACTTCAATAACAAAAACATCAGTTTATTGTTTTACACAATAAACTACAAATAAAGTACCTACAGTTTAAACCAACAAAAGTTCACTTAGTTCACTCTTTATTTACTATATTCACAGACGCGCACTCCGTTTGTAACAATACTGTGTGTAAACTCTCTGACTAGACTTCAGCTGTTGTTGCTCTTTATAGCAGTGGAGAAGGGTCTGGAAAGTTCTAGAATGTTCAGGAAAGGGCTAGAGCGCCCGCCAGCGCTCCCTACCGGCCACTAGGAGAACTTGAGGTACCTGCTTTCTCTCCTAGATGGCACCAGTGGCTGCATTACAATGTATAACGTTTATACAGTTGTTAGTGAATAAAATCAATAAAGTAATGGCGCATCTGTGACTTTTCAGGTCAACATAAATCAGTAAGGAAACTTGTTATCTTTGGCATGAGACGTTGGGATAGGAGTCTCCAATATTTTTATCGGCCATCATGTAGGACAATTCATAACAAATGGCAAGAATTGATATGAGAAAATCGACTTCATATTTTTTTTAAACAGTTAGTATTATGTTATTTGGGTAAGTGTTTATTTTAATGTAACCCTTCTTCACAACCTATAATCTTGACGATAAATCATTGCAAAAAGAAATTCATTACTTGAAATAAATAAAAAGAATCTGATGAAAAACACCCCACAAAACTTTCTCTTACTCCAATTTACATAGTCTCTAGTTTATCGAACTCTAATATATATAACGCTTCTTCTTATTATATTTGTTTTACTTCCATATTACTTTGTTCCAATATGTACGGCCAAATACAAAATGGCGGACTTATATTCATCTTACAATTCTGCATGATCATCTTTTGCTTTCTTTTTCAACAATGGAATGAAAATTCTGAATTTTTTTTCTTTATAGTTCACATTAATTATATTAAATAGTAAATAATATGTTGGGAATAACTTGATTTTTTGCATTTTTCTTTTATAACTTTTTTATTGTACAATTTGATAATTCATAAAATACCTAGGGAGGAAAAATTAGTAAAAAAAATTCTAAACAGTTTTTTTTTCAAAGAAAGAATTAGTTATAAATCAGTAACCAATCACAGTGTAGAAGAGAAGGTGTGAAATATGGTGTTAGGCCAATCAGAAATTTAGAATTATCGTATTGACCACGCCCACTTTTGACACCTTCTTTTTTTTTCATTCCATTATTGAAAAGAATGCGGACGACGTGGATCTGATTGGTCGATCAAGAGATGCAATCAGGGATGCCTATCTGAACTTGGAGAGTGCTGCCAAGGAAATAGGACTTGAAGTGAACCAAGCCAAAACAAAGTACATGTACGTTTCATCTGGAGATAGTGATGTGGAACTTGGGAATACCTTTGAGTGGGTGGATAATTTTATTTATCTAGGAACTCAAGTGAATCACGATAATAATATACGTCATGAGATCAATAGAAGAATATTGCTGAATATAAAGAAGAATATTGCTTAATTGATCAAATGAAGAATAATAGGGCATACTTCGGTCTTCAGGATTATATGAAAAGTCGGTTACTCTCCTGGTCCACAAACATAAGAATCTATAAGACTTCATCCGACCCGTTCTGACATATGCCTCGGAATGCTGGACCATCACTACGACAAGCTTGCTCTCCTTAGATTAGAAAGGAAAATTCTTCGCAGGATCTATAGAGCCATCCTAGATGGGGAGACATGGAGACGGAGAAGTAATGCGGAACTAAGGAAATTGTACAAGGATGACGATGTGGTGGACTACATCAAGCTGGGGCGCCTGCGCTGGGCGGAGCATGTAGGAAGAATGAATACCGAGGAAGTGCCTCTCAAGTTATTGAGAGAAAACATACACGGTGTACGCAGAGTCGGGGGACCCAGATTGAGATGGAGTGATGCAGTGGCAAGAGAGCAGCTTACTTCGTGTCCGCAACTGGATGGTGGCGGCATCGAAGCGTGACAACTGGCGTTCATCCATAGAGGAGGCCAAGACTCGCGCAAGCGGGTTGTAGAGCCAAGTGAAGAAGTAGAAGATTATTGAAAAAGAAAGCAAAAGATCACTATGCATAACTGCAAGATGAATGTAGGTCGCCATTTTGTATATTGGAACAAAATAAAATTGATGTTAAACACCCACATAACTTTCTCCAAGGAATTCACAATATTTTGTTAAAAAACTTTTCTTAGACCTGCAGTTTTTAGCTATTCATTATATTGTCCTCAATTTTATAAGTATGCTTCAATTCAAAAAGTATTGAAACAGTACTATAATGATAGACATCTACGCATGAGTTAATCCAATAAAAATCTAGTTTCTCACAACATAAAAGAAAGCAAAAAACTGTTCAGTAAAAATACACTTCCGGTTTATTAATTTTCCTTGAAACTCGGAAGTTTGGCAATCTATTGATTTCTAATTAATTTTGTTTAGTTGGTAGAATTGTAGAATCAACTGAAATAGCACTTTAGAAAATAACCTAACCCCACTTCACCCCCAAAAGTGCCCTTAAATGAATTTTGCCAAAGAAATGTTTCAAATAAAAGTTATAGATCTTTGTGTGTGTAGTTGATATATCATCTGTAAAGAAAATCGTTGGAACCATTTTTTGAGAAAATCGCAAAAAAGGGAAAAACCCTTCAGTATAGTTGAAGAATTTTGACAGATAACGTACTGTCAGATTCCATGGTGATACCTAAACGGAATATCGTTTTAATTTTTTGCGATTTTTCGTGTTTGAGCTATACTGTTCACATATATATACACATACACACACACACACACCATTTTCTAAAACCACTTTTTTTTACTCATAGGATCTCAAAAAGTGTATTTCTAGTGAACACTCAATATCGAAAATTTGACATGATTATAATACTTCCACGTATTAGGAGTAAGAGAAACACTTTTATTGGTGGAAGTTATGACATTACACTTGTCGAGTATGTGATTAAGTCCGCAATGCTAGATAACATATATGATTTTATCCGTTCTAGCATGTTCATTTCGTTGCTTCCAGCTAGTTTCGGATTTCCATCCTTTGTTAGAGTAAGGGTATCAAGTTCATTTAGAGGGTTGACTTCAATTTTCTGTTACTATTACTCACCACACTTGGTGATAGTATGTGGAAGGCTATATATAAGAAGGTTATATGTAGGCTATAACCTTCCTCATTTAATTGACTAGTAAGGTTCGTGACAGAACAGGAAAGTTGGAAGTCATCTCAAAAAAACTAAGCTTGATGCGACGGATAAAATCATAGATATTACATTGTCTTTAGGGTCCCTTTTCTAAATAGTATGAAGCCATCTCTAAAAATTAGTAAAAATGATACATTAATACAAATTAATAATGATCATTAATAAAAATTAGTCAATTAGAACTAATAGGATATCTCAAAAACTACTTTAGTACCAATTAGTTTACATTTGCATAAGTTTTGTTGATTTTGATACATAGCACTCCAGAAAGGCCGCTCAGGTATACAAGAAAAATGCCCATCTCCATTTTAATGACCCGCCCAATTGAAACATTGTAGCGTTGCAGTTTAAAAAAAAAGTTATTGATTAAATTGTATTAATTAGAGTGAGAGAAAGTCGGGTGAGTGTTTCACACCAGATTTTTTTTTTCAGTTTCTTCTTTTTGTGATCTTGGTTTTCTGTGATCTGCTCTATAAAATCTTTTCCTTCCGTCTGACGTCTGAAAGTAAGGGTATTATTATTATATTAGTTGAATTTTACCAAGAAATAGATGTTATAGCTATTAATGATTATTCTGCAATGTATATAATCCTAATTAGATATTAGCTACATAAAATAGATAGATTCATATCTGGATTATGGCAAAGGTATCTGAAATATCTATTGTGCCTCTCGGAGCTTTCTCAGTGGGCTGCTTATTCTCAGGTAGCCAGAACCCTTTATACACATCTGCCAATCACCTGTGATGTACAGAGACTCCTAGTAAGAGAAAAAAACCTTAAAAGCAGCACTGTCTGGACTCGAATCCAAGAAGCGCGCTCCCTATCTCTAATATGACGATACTAACATTTCAGACCTATATGATGACTTCAATAAGAAACTTTGGAAGTTAGGTTATTATTAATATTATAGCAGGCAATAGCCAACTTTAAATGTACCCATTATTTAATAATAAAAGTCAACTGAAAGTGTTTTCTAGCTGCAAATGATTTGCCAATATAGATAGGACTATCTATTTTTATATGTTATTATGTTCAGTCATAGTATCTTTTTATTACATCTTCCAATATTGATTATATCTGGCTACCTTTATATAAATTACATGGCTAAGTTACTCAATATAAAAGGTGACAACAATAACAAGTTTCCCATCATTTTATTATCACATGATTTGAAACAGTGTTATATAGGTTAGTTCATATTATTTATGAAAGCAGATAACATAATGATCATACAAGTGTAATATAATAACTTAGAGCCCATATCTTTTAATAATTAGTATTGTTGTAAATAAATTTAATGACTTTCTTAATACTGTGTATTATTAGTTAATTGATTTTCATTTAATTATAACTTTATTGAAATGCTGTTTTAACTTTTGTTTGTTTATTTTTTAAAGGGTGCATTTGTTAAAACAGTTTATGGAAGATTCCTGTAGATATTCCAAACAAAGAGCAACCTAAATTTAAGATAGCATCATGATTCCTGAATCAGTTGAAGTCCCTTCATCATACAATAAAAAGGTGAGTGTTAAAGGCGCGTTCTCACGAGTTAAGTTTAGCTGTCCGATTTGAGTTGATCAGCAGAAGTTGAATGCGACTTGAAGCAGTTTTGGTTCATACGTTTCAACTGAAATCGATCAAACCATTTCAATAACGACACGGAGCACTCTGAGTTGAAAACAAACTGAATGGGCAATTGGGCGATTCGGAGGTTCACACTTGTCAGTACTTGAAAGATGCGTCATACTTGAACGATAAAGTTTGAATCGGTCAAACTTTTGTTGATCCACTAAAAAGTTGATCAATTTTATTGAAAGAAAAGGTTCTCACTAGGTTTTTCATTCAACTTCTGTTGATCAACTAAAATCGGTCAACTAAACTTGACTCGTCAGAACCGCGCCTTAGCAGAGATTTATGAAAATATTAAAAAATAAGTGAGAGCTGAGATTTCAAGTGACCTATGAATGGGCAGGGTATCATCGTTTTCGTGACTGTTTCGCTTTTCCAATATTCAGTGAGAGGACATTAAAAGATTTATTGAAAAAACTTATATCTCCTTATATATACATTTCTTTGTGCGTTTAAGTGCTTCTTAAAAAGACCTTCGAGACAAAATCAGGAATTTTTACTTCCCTCGAACTTCCAGATTACATCTAAAGTTTGTAAGTTTTTATATTTTTATTTAAAATTTAACTCTTTTTTTGTTATAAAGAGGCTCCTTAACTCAATTAAGTTAATAGATTACACCCTTTGAACTGAGTCAAATTCAATCAAGGTACGACTTTGCCCACATGGACTCTTTCAGGGCTTATCATTCTATTTGTACTTTTCTTTTACTTGCCAGCAAGAGGAAATATTACGATTTATGTAATGATTTTATCTGTGTAGTCCCGTGATAAAGAAAAACAAATTCTTTTAACGAATGATACCTATAGTGTGTATAAGATTGGCGATTACCATAAATCATATTAAAAAGAATCTGGTGTGAAACACTTACACGACTTTCTCTTACTTCTGTAAGTACAGTTATATAAAAAAAATGGCAATTTTCTTTAAATATAAAATTCTGCTTATTTATCCTAACACAAATACATTGCCATGGTGGGTGGGCAAATGCCAACCTACCAACTGTGGCAGGTAAAGAATGATTACGTTGCAGAGAGTGCTACTAATGAACAAAAAAACCCATGGCACAACAGCCCAGGAAGGGCCAAGGTTTACCTACCATACGGCGATTTGAATAGGGGGGCTGTGGCAAGCACGCCGCAGTGCCCAGCCGTTTAGTACCGGCCTTCACAATCTAGGACGCTACTAACTGTAGCTTCCCACTTTTTATCACGTTGCTGGGTCAACACCGACTTTGCCCTCACGGGAATCTAACCCTGAATTCTCGCTCGAAAGGTGAGTGCAGTAGTTACTAGTTGCAGTAGCTAGTTTAGAGGGAAAAACGTTACATTATATAAATATTATACAGGTGGTAGAAGGGTACATTGCATTGCAGTAGTACTTTACAGGAAAGCTTAAGCTACTATTCCCCTCACAACCCTCCAAAAAATCAATTTTCCTGGGAAAATGTTTCAAATAAAAGTGATAGGCATTTATGTGTATAGATAGTAAACGAAGTTTAAAGAAAATCGTTGGAGCCATTTTCTAGAGATTTTATTTTTTTGCATATATTAAAATTCTTTTATCTGATTGCTGCATATATTGATATATAAATATTAATTGTAGATATAAACAAATAATAATTGTTGAGGTTTGTCATTATTTTTTTCTATATGAGTTGCTTCATTGATAGATTAAATAAATAAAAATAAATTTAAGATTATATATAAGTGTGTGTGTAAACATCATGAAGTGTAGTAAATCTTATAAACGTTGTATAAATGTAACCTTTACCATTGCATCTACACAAATTAGTTTTATATTATAGAGTTTTATATGTTTGGCTGATGTAAACATTCATTTTCTTTCTATATGGTGTAACAGACAAACACTGAAAAGTGTGTACATTAGAGTGGGGAGTAAATGTGTACCACACTCTATGTAATGGCATTATGTATAGCTATAGTACGTATACCATTTCTTTTATTACTAATTTGTATTGCTATTTGCAGGAGTAATATCAAAATTCCTTTTAAGTTGGGTCTTATTTCGTCCGCATTATGTTATAACCTTTCATCCAGTCTTTTACCTTAAAGACTGCAACTACCCTAAAAATTTCATGTGATTTAAACATTGTCCTCTTTTTGGCAAATTACTAAAAGGGCTATGCTTAAAATAAATTTCGGATTATGTATAATATATTGTAGTTTCTGTGCCAGGAGAAGCTGGAGTGACTACTAACTTGTTACTTGGGGCACGAAGTAATCTGAGGCTATTTTGAAATTTACTTTGAAATTAAGACTTCATTGCATGGAAAAATGATAGAAACCTTCATTTGCACTAGGTAAATCCCAGATTTTGTGTAGATTTAATTAAAAAACTAAACTTGAGAATGACTGATTTTTGTGATGAAACCCATTGAATTAAATAAATTGCATTACTTTTTTTTATTTTCTCTTACTCCTCATAAGTGTGTGTGCGTAAGAGAGAGAAAGAGAACAAAATATCTCAAATACGAAATATCGCAGGAAGCTGAAATTTGATTATCTATTTAGGGGTAACTACCATCGCATCTGACACAAAGGTTTCGAGTGAAATCCATCAATCGGAAGTGCGACTTTACGTGCGATTTTTTTTTCAGTTTTTGGCGAGTTTCTTCAAACTTTGTATTCTATGTAGTCATAAATGCCAAATGCTAAGTGCCCACTTGAGGCAAAGTCTCGAGATCAGTCTCAGGGTTTTGTCCATTTGAGATCTCTTTCGCACTCGAGACAGTTTTCTGAGACTCGACAGTCACTGCAGTCTCTAGATCAGGAACATTTCGTGTCCACTTGAGAGTCAACACGCAGTTTGTTTATTTTTATCTTTTCTTCCCTAATGGATTCGCAACGGGCCCTACCTTTTATAATTGCGTATAAAATTGCGAAAATAACGGAAAGTGGAAAGAGTGGTTTTTACTTTCTCTTACAACCTAAACCTAGTAAGAGGAAATATTGTAATCGTGTCAAATTTTCGATATCGAGTCTTCACCGGAAATATCCGTTCTGAGGTCCCCTGAGTCCAAAAAATGGTTTTTAGCAAATGGTCTGTATGTGAACAGCATAGCTCCAAAAACGAAAAACCGTAGAAAGTTGAAACTTGATATTCCGTTTAGGTATCACCAAGGGATCTGACAGTACATTATCTGTCTAAATTTCACAACCGAAAGTACCACTTTACTAGTTTTTTTTTTTTTTATTTTACGTTTTTGCGATTTTCTCAAAAATGTCTCCGATGATTTTCTTCGACTTAGTACATCAACTACACATATAAAGAGCTACAACTTTTATTTATAACGTTACTCCAGGAAAATTCATTTAAGGGCACATTTGAAGGAGGAGTGGGGTTATGTTTTTCTCTAAAGTGTTGTCATAGTTGATTATACAATTCTACCATCCAAATAAAATAACGTGTTTCAAGAAAATTAGTAAACCGGAAGTGGGCTTTTCCGAACAGTTTTTTTCAATTTTCAACGAATTTCATCAAATTCTATATACAAACTATAAAATTTGTCAATTACAATTTAGAAAACTGGAGTAAGAGAAAGTTGTGTGAGTATTTTACAACAGATTTTTTTTTTTTTTTAATAATTGTTTTAGGCAGTCGCCTGTACATTAGAGTTTGGTTACAAAATCCTGTTCAGAGTAGTTTGTTTGTTTAGGTATTTGATCTTAAATCTATGAGAGTGAAAATTGAACAGAAAAGATTATACTTTTTCTCAACTTTTGTTTTTTTTTTGTGTTTATGTTTTATTTACAAAATAAACATAGAAATTCATAATGTTGCGTTTTCTATTTTTTAACATACATCTGTATTTGGCAAAATTTGGAATTAACTGAACAACATCGCTTGAAATTACTTGATATATCTCTTAGATACTCTGCGCCTTTTCATGTCTCATTTATATGCGCGCCTATTGGAAGGTTAAAAAAGAAATAACCAAAATACAAATAAAAATGAAATACAAACATAGAATTCCGAAATAAAAATGAAAAATATACACAAGAATTAATGTTTCTGGATTTTGTATTATAATAATAATAATAATAATAATAATAATAATAACAGTCTTTATTCAGATAATTTTTACATATTATTTTACAACAAATATTACTTATCGACATACTCATGGTCAGTGACCGTCTGAGGGGTTGTCAAATTAATGTCTTTATCTTTAGTGCAAAAATCCAAATATTATTTGATATAACAAAAAAAAAAGGAATTAATTTTTATATATTGAATTATTTTTCTTTTTAAACACAATAACAACTAGAGGTAACTTATACATTAGTAGTTAAACTGTTGGACACAAAAGTACCTAAATTTCCATGCGTTCATACAAAAATTTATTAAATTTGGCCAGTCTTTGCCATTCAGATGCGAGACAAACTCGTCAAAACTCAATTCAACCTTTTTCAAATATTGGACACGGAACTCAGCCAAGATGGGGCAAATAGCCACGAAGTGATAAACATCCTCCACCTCCTTTCTGTTACATAACGAACATAGTGCGACCGCTTGATTGAAGGCATATTTATTTAAATATAGCAGCTCACACACTTTAAACAGCCAACTGATTCTGTTGGCCGGCATATCACTATATACAAATTTATTACCTGGCGTTAACTGCTTATACAAGGTATATCTGCTACTGTTAGATGCCTTCAATCTAAACTCCGCAACATTATTTCTCTGTATCAGATTTATTATTTCAGAGGTGGATACGTCACCACTCAACACTTCACCCAATTCAACATTATATTCTGTGCATATGGCCTGCCACTCTTTATACCAAAATACTTTTTTATTTATTATTTCACGAGTTATTATATGAGGTGGATTTTGTGTAGGCTGTATTTAGATTTTATGGTTTTTAGAAATTTTTGAACCTTTAAACAGCCTTATCTTCAAATTATATTTATTATAATTTACAAACCATTCATTACATCACATTTGTACTCAAATTGGAGTACAATTTGATGTAATGAATGGTTTGTAAATTGTAGTAAATATAATTTGAAGATAAGGCTGTTTAAATGTTCAAAAATTTCTAAAAACCATACACAAGAATGAAATCAAGTCTCCGAGAGCTGAGAAAACTTCCAACACTGGTGGAAGATTGGAGATTGAGTCACGAGAGCAGAATGAACATGTCCACTTGTGACAGTTATGCTCTCGGAGCCTGCGCGGGCTTGTCTCCGAGACTGCTCTCAGGCCCTTATACATTTGTGGCACTAGTCTCGAGTCTAGTATCAAGACTATTTTGTCTCTAATGGACACATAGCAAAAACACTTTTATTTGTAACATATTCCCAGGAAAATTTCTTTTCTGGGAGGGTTCTGAGGGAACAATAGCGTTATGCTTTCTTCTACTACATACCACTTCACTATAATTTAGGTAGATAGTACCTACCTACATAATATTAATGTACATAAGAAAATAAATTCGAAGTAAATCTGTTAACCAGAAGTGAGAATTTATACAATACATTTTTTGACATTTTCTCTAAAATGGGGCTTCAGCGATGATTTACTTTAATCTTGGAACGCTCACTGCACAGATAAAACGTACTAGTTTTATCATTTTAATTTATCAATGACAGAGAGTGCTCCGCGCATAAGTTCGCTCATTTGTTTTTCCCACAAAATTTGTTAATTACATTGTATTATTCGGAATAAAAGAAAATCATGTGAGGTTTTCATACCAAATTTTATAAAATATGATTGCCCAGCAGAATCACAACTTAATAGCATGTATGCATTTTCATGCATATAAATATGAGATCAGCTATATTCAGATATAGCGGAACAGTTCCATTCACAAGCCCCCCAACTGGCGTTGTCATCATGTACCTCGAAACTGGAAATTGCTAGTAGAAAACTAAAAATTGATATTTATAAAAATATTTTACATTTGAACAAAAGTTTTAAAATAGTTGTGGTGGTGGTTGGTTCGGCAGAGCTGGAAAGCATCAGAGACATTTTCCTCCGTGATAGCCTGCTTCATTTTGTGTCTTCATCTTGCTCTATGCAAGTCTATGTTATCACACTGTCTGACAAACGCATCCTGTTTTGGGCGAACGCCCGAAAGCGGTCGATGACCACAAAATGAAGCAGGCTATCACGGAAAATGTCTCTGAAGTTTTAAAATACTTTAATATATATATTTCTAAAATGCTATGATCATTCAACCTAACCATGGACAATCCGAACTTCATAAGGTCCATGACCCCGTTAATCATAAAAAAGACAAAGATCTAATTTCTTCCCATTACAATTATATCCTCTGTTCCCTTAAAAAATCCTGAGGGAGGAAAAAAAAAAATGTAATTTCTACCCCCACTCCATACATAACGGTCCCCCCTTCTGCTGGCTTTCAGCATTACAACATACACCCTTTCATTACAGAGTTAGCAGTCCCAAAGTAATCACACCTATGTATTTTGTTTTTGTTTGTGTTTTGTGTTATAATTTTTCTTTTTTTTTTTTTGTATTGTTCCTGAAGAAGGCAAACAAAGTTTGTCGAAACGTCGAACTTGTTAATTATTAAAAAAAACAAATTACAAAATTACATTTTTTGTTTTTTACCTTGAATTGGTCGATAAGCCAATAAATTCTTGTTTTCATGTTATGATCATTCAAAATATGGTATTCACAGGGAAGAATGGGAGAGTGTTCACTGCCTGCCAGTGTCAACAGACGATTAAGTTAGTGTTTACTGCACGGCATTGCCAAACTATGCCGACATGAATAGCAAAGATTAAACTATGGAGGTGTTGATTTCTGGTAAGCTTTCTCTCTACTTTTAGCGTCCTGTACTTGATGCACTTTGCAAAATGTTACCTATAGTTATTCTGTTCACAGAAATCCTGTAAAATATCTTCGTTCAGAGTCTCATTCCTTTTATTGGGAACAAGTCAAATGTTTTAATTTTTTTTTTTTTTCAAAAATACATGCTTCGTCTTCCCCTGAATACGAAAACAAAACTGGAATGGACCGTGTTTAAATGAATAAAATATCTCTGATCACTGATAGCTTAAAGTAGATATTCTGTTTGGATACCACTGTAGTATCTGACACAAGGTTTTGTTCAAAATTTGCCAACCGGAAGTGCGGCCATATAGAATGTATTTCGAGACAGAAACATAGAATTTTTAATTTGAAACATTTTTTTTTTTACAGAAAAATTTTATGTTGAATCTGGAGAATTAGTGTCCATTAGATTTCTCGGAGTCTTTCACCTGTCTACTGTATACTGAAAACCAAGCTGTACCCTCACCACCATGAGTACTGTTCAGAGCAAGTAAACAGTAAGTAAAAATTATAAATTTGAAGAAATTATTATCAATTACGATTGCATTAACTGCAGCAGGGTATATGAATGTGAGTAAATTATTAAATTCAGATTGTTTAAACTTAAGTTTTGATTTTCAAGAATATGAAAGGTCATTGGGAGAAAAAAGTAATCACCTATAAACAGACCTCTCAGCAGTCACCTCCCGTCACTTGTTTGAAATTAGAAAATAATGAGCTAATAAATCGATATTCAATAATATAAAAACAATTTAAAACAAATATTTCAACTTCATTTTTTTTAAATATTATAAATTAGTAACACTTCAAGATCCATTTTTATACGCATTATTATGACTGAAAAACAAGAACAAAACATGCTTTGTTAAATGCATTATTCTGTAAACAACACTGTATCTGGTAAAACTGTTGTAATTAATTTTTCTATAGAAATAAATTAATTGGCTCCAAGAAATTCTAACATATTGCAACAATACTTCATGAATAGCCTGGGTTTTGTTCCTTAATTAAAAAAAAAAAATGTTTTTCAACTTAATTGTAGTTGAGTCTTATAGTAAATAATTTAAATAAAATCAGATTTAATTTCTTGTCAAAGGTGTTATTAATCCTTAAGATTTATTACCTTACCGCCCAGTGGTTAGTAAAATTAATTATGTGACTATCTGACACATTTAAAACTAGAAACTGTTTAAAACATTAGTGGGTAAAGCCAATTAAAGTGTATTCAATGACAAAGGAATAGTAGCGCGCACCGGTGGAAAAGGTTTGAAACTACTATTCCGCCCCTCCTACACATATATGGACACTATTTAGTTGACAGATACAGGTGCCCTTGAGGAAGTTACACTGTCGTAAATAGAAACGTCGACAATGTAAGAGAGCCACTATAATTCTTTTCTCCTCTCTTTGTCTCTGTGCTGCTCCTCTATGGGCGTCTATATTTAGTTGCGAGAGCTGTATTCAGCAATTAGACTCCTGTATCACTAACTATTCCTCTAGGCAAGTTGACAATACTTCAGGTTGTTTAGTTGTCCATTCCTATTTAGGTTTCACATAAATTACATTGTACAAAATTCTTAGCTGAACATAGTTTAAATGCCGCCATTGCATTAATCTTGCAACATTACTTATTATCGCAATGAATTATTAAATAGTATTAGTTTGAATGTTATAAACAGTAGTTACATATAAATAGTTTTCTAGTGAAATTCAATTTCAATTAGGTCATGATAGGGTTGATATGCAAGTTAGTTGGACTTATAGTTAAGTAACTTGTGGCTTAAACAATATACTGCATTATTTTTTAATTTGTTTTCAAAACTGAATCTTAATATTAATTAAACTCTTTATTTTCACCTTCCCTTACAAATGGTAAATACTGGTAAGTACTGCGATCGAGTCAAATTTTCGATATAGAATTTTCACCAGAAATACGCGTTTTAGGTCCCCATGAGTCCAAAAAAATGTTTGTTTTTTTTTAAGTGGTAGATATGTGCCTTAGTAAAACTCAAAAACGCAATACCACTTTAAGAAATGGATTTTTGGTTTTGTTTATTTTGCGTTTTTCTCGAAAACATTTCCAACGATTTTGTCTAAACTTATTATATTGTGGCGGCCCTGTTTAGAGTTAACCTACCTTCTGGTTACCCTTTAAAACGCGGTACCTTCGCTGCCAGTTCGTTTACTCAAACTTGAGATATATCTTTTACATTTCATGGCTATTATTCAATGTAGTTTTATGTATCATGTTTTTATATGTATATCTTTGTGTGGTAAATATTATCATTAAACTTTTTAACTTCAACCGTATAAGTTATTTAAACATCAGCTACACATATAAAGAGCTATATCTTTTATTTGAAATATTTTAGTTACTATTTGAAATATTATAGTTTTAGCGGTGGGGCAGGGTTATGTTTTCCTCTCAAGTGCTATTTTAGTTTTTTATACGATTCTATCATCTAGATAATATTAATGGAAATTAAATGAATTGCCAAAATTCCGAGTTTGTAACTTTATTCCGAAACAATTGATTTTATATGGGTTCAGGGAAAAACGGAAGGAAGTCATACCTTCCTCTAAAAAAATCGATATTAAGTTTAGTTTCTTCCTAGCTTTAATACTGAACATGAACAAAATATTTAATAAAAATTATGTTTCAAGAAAGTTTCACACGATTTTTTTATTTTGAGCTATTAGCTAATATTTTTCCATATTGTATCGTGTTAGTGATGTAATGCCGCACCAAATTAGAAAGTTCTTCGAAATTGTTAACACTGTGCATTAATAATTGAAAAAAAAAAACTGTTTCGTTCACTACAATCACGAATTTGAAACTAATAAAACTGTTTTCTTGCACTCTCACATTTTATTGGCTGATTGAAAAATTTCGTTTAACAGCAACTAACCTTCCGAGCAGAGTTTAAAAAAAGTCACTCATTGGAGCTACTTTAAAGAAAAATTGCACAAAAAAAAATTCAGTTCAATCGTCACTCCCTGCGGTTTTTTTTATTATTTTGAATTGTACCGTTTTTATAAACTTCTTAATTAAAAAAAATCTATTTCTAGAATTCGTTAAAAAAAAAAGAAATAAGAAAGTTGATTTTGAAACCTCTTTATTTCTGTAGCTTAAAAAAATAATTGATCATTTATTTGGAATCCTTGAAAAAAAGAAAGAAAAAGGTAATTAAGTGGTGTAACATTTGGATTTTTGAAAGTGAGTGGTAAATGTTAAAATTGTCCCCGTTATAGGAATAATTTTGTATATATTTTTATGAATTATTTATATATATACTTATATATGGTCGTTTAATAAGTAAAGAGACAAAGAATTTATTAATCAAAGAATAATACTTTCTTCATCTAAGTTGGCATAACTGTCAACTGTTTAAAACAGCTGCTTGACCAACCTCTCAAAGATGGTTTAACAGATAAATTTTAGTAAAGAATCCGTATCGAGATTTAGATCCATTATTTCGATCCAAATTTAAGTCTCGTAGCAAGGAGTGGAAGAATCCCGAATCTCCAATGACAAAAAAAATCAAGGATCAAACTATCGGCCGGAGCAAAGCTTTGTGAAGCTAAGGCGGTTTGGTATGTGAAAAGTCAAATTTTCTGTTTGTTTTTTTCGGAAACGGTCGAATGATTTGGTCATTATTAAAGAGAGAGCGGGATGCTTGGAAATAAAGTTCTATCCTGAAGAAACGACATATTTTAGAGGGAATGATCAATCTTACTCTAGATCAATGCTCGTCCTTATACTGGGCTATCAATGCCAGAAACTACTGAGAAATTAGGCGGGGAAGTTCTGTCATATCCGCTTTGGAGCTCGGATCTCGCACCTTCGTTATCATTTTGTTTAGTCCCTCGTGGAATCAAGGGTTAACAACAACTAATAAGTGAAAACAAAGTGCCAAAACTATCCCGCTCCACTTCAAGAGAAAGATATTTGAATTGCCGGCATAAATAAAAATTAATAGAGGCACGGAACAAGTGTAAAAATGTATCAGTAGGTTATGTCGATAAAATAGGTAATGTTATGAAGAAATTTGTTGAGGATCGGTCAAGAAAGAAACATTCAATTATGCCAACGTTTCAATAGAGTTTCCTGCCTTTATCAAGGCTTTAATATATAGATAGTCGTGAAGATGTAGAGAAAGAATTTTGAGTGAAACTTTGGAACATAAAAAATTGTTACATGGCAGAAACATAAAAAAAAAAAAAATTGAAAGTTACTAGTTTCTTATGTTACTTAGTAACTTTTAATTTTCTTTTTTTATGTTTCTGCAATGTAACAAACTTGTATGTTTTAAATTTCCACTCGAAATTTTTTCTCCACATCTTCAAGACTATCTATATAGGAAACTCTGTCGAAACGTTGGCATAATTGAATGTTTCTTTCTTGACCGATCCTTACTAAATTTAATCATTACATAATTCACCAATGGTCAACAAATACTTTTAATAGGTATTATTCATTAAATATGACAAATTAAAACTATAACCATTAAATGATCCCCGTAAATATTGGGTTAAAAGTAAAGTAAAAATAACCATACGATCAGTTAGAGTTTAATGCAAGAAATTCATACTACATGTATGAGATTAGATATAATATAGTTTATAGTAAAGTAAATATATATGATTAGATATAATTAAATCATTTATCACTTGTTTTAGTTGTCTATTCTTAGAATAAATAGCAAACCATATTATAATTCAAAGACGTAAATGCTAACATACATCATAGACATAGAAATAAGTATTAAATTGCAATGATTGTTAGGAGGGTATGTACACTCGAGCTAATGTATAGAACATAGAATACAGTATACATACATATATATAGCTCTATTGGGGCTACAGATCTATGTTCCATTCATTATTATTATTATCAGAGATGAAAGGTTGAAATAAATGACAATTAAAATTATATTTCTTATAAAAAAAAAAGGTTTTCTTCAGCTTAAAAAATGGTATAATTATTCTATTTTATTAAATCGAGATTGACGTTTCATTAATGGTAAAGTCATCTATTGTCCTTCCGTTTTGTCCAAAACAAGGACAAATCTTGTCAACTAATTTCCGATGTTATATATATATATTCTCCTTTCTCTTCATTTGTGACATGTAAGTAAGATTATATGACGTGATAATTTTAAATGTTCAGTTTCACTTAATTGGATTTCCTTTACTTATAGTTTCTATCAGGCGCAATAGTATACAGAAGATATTGCGAAGATGAAGAATTAATAAATAGAACTTTAGCATTTCCAGTATATATTTCAAAAACTGCGGTAATCTTAATAGACTTTCAAAAATGATTACCAGAAATGTTGACTTGAGGAAAAAAATACTTTGTATATAATACAAATTTGTTTAACTAAAATGTTTTTACTGAAAAAAAAATTTATTTTTTTTATTGGCTCAAAACATGCGCCACTTTACAGTAATACATGTTATTAAAAGTAAAGTTTTAAAGCATTTATAAAACAATACATATCTAAACTAAAAATATACCAAGATAACAAAGTTATAAACCAACAATACAACAAAACCAAACTGTACACACGTTTATATATAAAAGAAAGTCAAATTAAATATTTCACAGATTAGTATTATAAAGTTACATTTATAAGTTTTGCGGACCACCTGGCAATCGTGGTGAGGGGGCGGTTCGCGGTAACTGTCTCGGAGCGCACTCAGGGGGCGCTCAATATTGTGAACAAATGGTGCAGAGCGGAGGGACTCTCCATCAATCCCCACAAAACTCAAGTGGTTCCTTTTACGAGGAAGAGAAATTTACAAGGCTTACAACAGCCAATACTCGGAGGGGTATAATCCCCTTTGCCATGGAGGCCAAATATTTGGGAGTCATATTTGGCCGAAGGCTGACATGGAACTCTCATATTAACATCACCGCACACAAAGCCAAAATCGCCATGGGTAGGTGCAGGAGGCTATGCGGTAAAAGTTGGGGATTAAGCCCGAGGATGGCCCTGTGGATTTACACCTGTCTGGTGAGACCAATAGTAACCAGCGGTGGTGTGGTGACAAAGACCTTGCAGATGGGGGGGGTCGGGTGCGCTCGGAAGTGTTCAAAGGCTGGCTTGCCTGAGTACGACGGGTGCTATGATGAATACCCCCACTGCGGCTTTGGAGGTCCTGTTAAACCTTCCACCACTCCACATGTACGTCCAAGGCGTTGCAAGAGCAGCTGTGGCACGACTACAACAGGGACAAGCTCCCATTTATACCAGGCATACTGGGAATTACCAAGACCTATGGGAGGAGCTGAAGGCGGACCCGATTTTGGGTCTGCCTACGGACATAATGACTCCTAGGTATGACTTCCAAAAACCCTTCAAAGTCTTGATATTAGACAGAGGGGCATGGAAGAATGGGCCGCCAATTACAGGCGAATCTATGTGGTACACGGACGGGTCCAAGATGGAAGATGGAGTGGGAGCCGGCGTGTACGGGGCTCATCCGAGATGTAATATCTCGGTGAGCCTGGGAAGGCTAGCTACGGTCTTTCAGGCGGAGCTAGTCGCGATTATTATCTGCGCCGCCGAAATAAGAAGACGGGGAGTGTATAACTCCAGAGTCGTCATTTATTCGGATAGCCAGGCTGCTCTGCGGGCAATTGACTCGTGGGAGATCAGCTCAAGGCTGGTGTGGGACTGCCTAGGTGCACTCAGGGAAATTAGTAGCCATAATAAGGTCTTCCTGGTTTGGGTACCTGGGCACTCGGGTTACAGAGGCAATGAGGCGGCGGACCGCCTGGCCCGGGAGGGTTCAATGAGAGCACTTATCGGGCCGGAGCCGTTCTGTGGCGTCTCAAGATGCCTCAGGAGTGCATCCATCAAGACATGGATGCAGGACCGATCAAGGGAATGGTGGGTCAAAACTTCAGGCCAGAGGCAGGCGAAAAAGTTTATCTATAGCCACTCGCCCAAGCTAACTGCGGAATTACTCCAATTAGGCCGGGCGGCCATAAGGATAGCAGTTGGCGTTCTCACTGGCCATTGTAGATTAAATAAGCACATGCATCGCATGGGCCTGGCAACGGATAGCCTGTGTAGGTTTTGTCAGGAGGAAGAGGAGACGGCACTGCACGTGGTATGTCAGTGCGAGGGGCTGGTCTGGCTAAGGTACCGCCTCTTTGGTAAAGAGAAGCTGGTGCCAACAAGCCTCAGCCAGGGCCCTCTCTCGGACCTATTAAGTCTTTTAAGGCAAGCAGGACTCGAGAGGGTGCTCTGATTGACCACCTGGGAGCCCCCCCCCCAATTCCACAGTCCGGCTAAGGACAGGATAGGGGGAGGGTCTCCAACTAGGGGGGTGCCACAATAGATCCTTGGGGTGTCGCGGTGGCTTAGGCTGAAGAGCCAATTCCCCCGTTAGAATCTAATCTAATCTACAGTTATAAACTAAAGGCAATAAGAAATCCAAATTATGTACTTGTAAATAAAGAAAAGGCAGCAAAAATATATAACTTTAATAAAGTTTAAAACAAAACAAAGAATAATAATAAAATTAAATTTAAAAAAATAAAAATACGAGCATAATATACATGTTCAAAAATGTTCAACGAGATCGTTTCAAAAAAAGAAATATTTAAGGGGAAACCTTCTGATATATTTTGCCCACCCATTTTACTTTGTGACATGTAGGTAAGATTATGTGACGGGAGTTATATTTTGTCAAGTTTTATGCTAGTTCACCATTTCTTTACCTTCTTTTTTTTTTCAGCACGACACCCTTTTCAGAACACCTTAGCGTCAAAAGTAATTTTTCCCCAAACATCTCTAAATTCTTATTTCGTTCTCCAACTCCTTGCTACTAATTTCCTAATATCTTCCAAATCATCTCGCTCTCTTTTTTTTTGGCTGGTCTTCACCTTTAACAATAATCATCCTGCCTCCTCACTTTTATCTCATATATGCTAAGTTGGAGTAAAATATAAGAACTTCACTTATGCATTTGTTGTTATTTTCCAAACTTGTTTTGGTTTTAGATTGAGCATTTTTCCTTTACCTAAAGCGGAGTAAATTCTCCTCATTTGCGTTTAATAAAACCCACAATTCACTCACATCCGTACATAACCGGGATGGATTACTGTTTTGTAGCTCCTTACCTTCAATGCTTCCTGCAGGACGAATTTTTTTTGTAGGATCATGTTCAATGCATCCATACATCTACCGCCGGCGATCTCTGTTTCTTTTATTCCTTTTTCCATAACTTTCTGCAAATAAACATGGCGCCTAAGTATTTAAGAAGCTTAAAGGATAGGTATTTAAAAAGGTAATGAAAAAAAGTGCCGCAACGTTAGTGTGACGTCAGATAACACAAATAAAAACTATGTAAAAGAGTAAATTATAATTCAATACTATTTGTTGAACATACACTACAACTTTTCATATAACATCTCTTCTGAGTAAAAGTATAGCTTGTCTAAAGTATGACATTTTTTAAAATGATACAGATATTTAAAAGGATTTTTATTTATAAGTTAATAGATTGCCTCAAAAAAAAAAAAAAAATAACTACTTTGCATTTTAATAATGAATTAACTCTAAAGTAAAGGCCTATTATTTTAGTGAATTTAATATAATATTTCATAATGCAAAGTGTATAAGAAGAAGAAGATTTGAAGTTGGCATGAAGAGAAAGGAGTAGTAAGATTAGGAACGGTACATGCTAGGAAGGCGTGACCCAGTGTGTAATGTTGCCTGAGGCTGGTGAAGAGACACCTTCACTACAAATACGCCCACAGACTTTATACCATGTGCTAGTTTTCACTACACGATCTTACTTCTCGCAATTCTACTGCAAACATATCTATAAATATGTGCCTTCCTCCCTTTACTTTCATATTTGAAGAAAATATTTATTTTTCTTACGAATCATAATATTTTTTTATGTACTAATTAATTTATTCGACATTAAGGCCCCCTCAGACAGTATCTGTACTGATGGGATACTTACAGTATTCCGACTGTTTACCCTTATACAATCAGTATTTGTTCAGTATGTACATCAGTTCTCAGTCAGTTTGTTACCTCGACTTGGTGTGGGTCAGTATTCGGTCAAAGTAAAAAGATAGCGTTTATAATGAATAATAAAGAAAAAGCTTGTCTTCCAATTATTTTGGCAAATTTAAAATGAATTTTGGCGTTGGATGAATTAATTAATTACTCATAGTATTAATTATTATTATTATTATTATTATTTTTTAATCATAAATTGCTTCGTTTTTATTAATTTGATTATAAACTTTGCACAACTTTATATATGCAGCCTTTTTTCTATCCCGGTCACTATATTCATTTAATGAAGAGTTCCACAACTCTGGTAAATCGCGATAAGTATGAATTAATTCTATCATTAGTTCTCATTCTGATTTCTCGACTTCCTCAATTTATTCATTATTAAATTCCATTCGAGGGGATGCTTCCGCCATGACTCTGTGCACTATATTGATAAGATACTGTCAATACATCCCTCATACTATCAGTATTTCATTTGGATCGCGCCCAAAATATTACTGAAATACTTTTGAAATCCCAAAAATACATCAGTATTACTGACAGTCCATCAGTACCTGCCCTCACACTGTCAGTAATACTGACAATATCAATTAATATTGACAGTATAACTGATAGTCTGAGGGGGCCTTTACTCGCAATCGAACAAAATTTACAGCAGGTAATTTGTTTTTTGATTACCTATCATTTAAACTATTTTTTTTCCAGATCACTCGTTTGCAAATGAAGAATGCTACAGCACGAGATTTTTTTTTTTTCTCTTATTTTGAATCAAGCCTAATCTATTCTGCAATTTTGACAGTTTCGCTAATATGCACTTATAATTCAAGCTTGGTTTTAAAGCAGTTTCGGGAGTTTGGGATGCTTTCTTCGAAAAAGTCATTTTATTAAGTTTCCTCTCACTAAGCTTTGCCCTGCACTCTTGGACGATAGAGACGTCACGATAAGACGGTACGTGAAGGCCATGCTTAGTTTGCCCGCTGACACAAATAGCGGTATGCTATACGCCCCCCGACGTTATCGCGGACTTGGCCTGCTCAAGTGTAAGTGGGAGGCGCCTCTGCAGCACTGGTCAATTGCCCAGAAATTGTCAAGAGTGCAGGATCCTCTTTTTCAACAAATATTTGACTATGAGGGTGAATCAAGTGTGTGCGCGGCTAGGCTTGAGTTAGATGTAATAAGTCCTCTGGAACTAGTGTCCATCAAGAGAATTCGCCAAGGTCTGAGAGAGAGCTCTTTCGAATCGTGGGCTGCCTGTAAGTGGCAAGGTGCGGGGGTATGCCACTTTAGGGATAACCCTAAAGGCAATCAATTCGTCTGCAATAAGCAGCTGCTGTCGGGCTCCGAGTGGATTAACTCCCTTAAATTAAGTAACAATTATGCTCCTCTTCATGGAGTACCGGCGGTAGCCGCCCATACGTCAGGAGATGTTGAACCCCTCTGCCGCCGATGTGGCAGGAGAACGAAACACCAGCCTATGTGCTTGGTAATTGTCCACACAACATGCTCCTTGTCACTAGCCGGCACCACCGTGTCAAGCACACCATCATGGAGCTACTCGAAGGTACAAAGGATTTTGAGTGCTACGAGGAGGTGCTTACTGTCGATGACGAAGAGTCGACCCGGTATGCTGATATCCTTCCTTTAGGCAGAGCAGCAAGTTGGCATATATCCTGGATCCAACAATTAGATATGATTCTAACGATCTTGATCAGGCGGAAAAATCGACATGGAGAAGCGCCGTATCTATGAGAAGTGAATCGCCTAGTACCAGGAGAAGTACAGAGAGCAGTTCGGTGATGGAAAGTTCCAGGTCCGGGGACTCTGGTTTGGTTCGAGAGGATCCATACCGAACAGAACGGCAAAGTTTTTTGACACGGTCGGTATCGACCAGAGCAAACTGACGTCACTCAGTGAGCTCATTCTTATAGACTCACTAGCGATTATAAAGAACCAAATTTACTCATAGTGACAAATGATCTTTTATTAGGCTTAATATGAGTCAAGTGTTTGCTTCTTTTTTTATTCGTTCAAAATGTGTATATGTGTGTGTGTTTTTTATTTTACTTTATTTTTATATGACTTGTACTTGTTGATTGATTGGTACGCTGTGTTCTCTGCAACTCAACCTAGTTGAGCAGCCAGCCCCACTTGACTTTTTAAAAATAAAGTGTATCTCTCTCTCCCAATGATATAAAACTGAAGATAAACACTAATTAAAAAAATTATAAGTTTAAAAAATATCTGTCAATTAGTCTTGTAAACTGCACCAAGAGAAAGAAAGTGTGAGTGATTCACAACAGATTTTTTTTGCATTTACTAATTTTTTTGTACCAAAATGTTATACTTGTGAATCATTTGTTTTATAAAGTCCCTCAGTAGTTTAAATAATCTTCGTTCAGGCTGTCAATACATGTTCTTATAAGTTAAAAAGGACGTTTCGCCAAAAAATCAAGCAGAGTTCCGTTTTCAACAACTATTGATATGGAACAAAATGTAAGTACTAGCTGAAGATGTAATCTCATTTGGTCGAAACGTCGTATTTTGATCATTCAATGAATAAATCAAATTTTTAAAATAATTTATAATGTTTCCCTAATAGTAACTAATTTTGTTTCAGTAAACTACTGTGATGTTTGTGTAATATCTTCTTTTCTTATTATAGCACATGCACAAGTTTAACATTGAGCACAAGAATCAAGAAACAATGAGTTACATTAGGAGCTCTCTATTTAAGAAGAAGCTCAAAGAAAAAGCTAAAATCTTATTTGTGTTATTAAATTTAACAAAAACCATGATAGGTTTTTAATGTTTGTTCACTATTTCTTATTCTTTCATCTCATCTATCCGAAGGGGTAAAAATATGTTTCTTCTGATGTATTATTACTTTTTTGTAAGGCATTAAAAGCTCCCGAAGCTAATATAGATAGTTGGTATTATGACTAAAAATGATATTATTCTCTTGAACAACAGCATGAAGTAGGGACATTTTTGAAGAAAATTATTATGTTAACCCTTGTTAGCAATCAGCTATTAGAGCGTAAGTTAAAAAAAAATAAAAATTAACTATTACAAACTTCATATAACTTTTTTACTTTCTCTTACTTAGTAAAAGGGGAAGTATTGTAATCGTGTCAAATTTTCTATATCGAGTTTTCACAGGAAATATCCGTTTTGAGGTCCCCTGAGTCCAAAAAATGGTTTTTAGCAAATGGTCTGTGAATATGTATGTGAACAGCATAGCTCCAAAATGAAAAACCGTAGAAAGTTCAAACTTGATATTCCGTTCAGATATCACCATAGGATCTGACAGTACGTTATCTGTCAAAATTCCACAGCCGGAAGTACCACATTACTAGTTGGTTTCTTTACTTTTTTGCGATTTTCTCAAAAATGGCTCTAACGATTTTCTTCAAACTTGGTACATCAACTACACATACAATGAGCTACAACTTTTATTTGAAACATTTCTTTGGGAAAATTCATTAAGGGAGGGCACTTTTGGGGGAGGAGTGGCGATAGGTTTTCATCTAAGGTGCTATTTCAGTTTATTGGACAATTCGCTCATCTAAATAATGTTAATTAGAATTAAATATATTGTTGAAATTCCAAGTTTGAAATAAATCGCATAACCGGAAGTTGCGTTTACTTTACCTCTTTACTAATTGTTTTTTTTTTCACTTTTTCGCGATTTCCTCAAAAATGGCTCCGATGATTTTCTTGAAACTTATTATATAAACTACGCATTCAAAGATCTACAACTTTTGCTGAAAACATTTCTCTAGGAACATTGATTTAAGGGCACTTTTAGTGAAGGGGTGGGGTTATGTTTTTCTTTAAAGTGCTATCATAGTTGATTATACAATTCTATCATCCAAACAAAATTAATTAGAAATAAATAGGTGGCCAAAATTCCGAGTTTCAAGGATATTAGTAAACCGGAAGTGCGCTTTTAATGAACAGTTTTTTTCAGTTTTCGACGAATTTCATTAAATTTGGTATACTAACTATAACATTCGTCAATTATATTTTTGAGAACTGGGGTAAGAGAAAGTTGTGTGAGTGTTTCATACCAGATTTTTTTTCTAATTTAAGGCGCCTTAACATCTGTGGTCATTTGCGCCCGGAGCCTTCTCAGGGTACTGCCTCTGGACAGAGGTCTCTCGTTACAGGCAGCACAGTCCAGGACAAAATCTAAGGATAGCATGGTTGGATTCGAACCCTGGCATATAACAATAAATTCATATCTCAATAACATTAAACTATTTATTAAACAAAATTAACCAAAATGTAAGAAAATATTTAAAAAATTTGCAGAATTCTGAGAAGAGTTTTTTTACAAATATTAAATTTTAGATTCTTACAAATATTTAATTTTATTCAAATTATTTAAAATACTATGTCATAAATATCATTTTTAAAATCATGTTCTAAGTTTATTTCTTTTGTAACATTTTGGTCATGAAATCAAGTTCATTAATTTTAATTTGAGAATATATGCCCCAATAAAAGATGAGCTATTCTTATTAAATGAATGTATGGAGTCCCTTAAATTAAGTGCTTGAACAATTATGCTCACTGTTGACCATTTGCTGACTTTTTTATTCATATCATATGCTAACCTTGTAATTTTAACTATAAAATGTAATTTATTGAATAAGCCACAAGATGTTTTATTTCCCCAAAACATAAAGAAATATTAATATTTTTTGTGAATAAAATTCGATAAAAAAAAAGGCTAAGAATGATAACATTTTTAAATCCAAAATATGCCACCAGATTATTATAATCTGGATATTTAAGAAATTTGCTACAAATATTGCCACCAGGTTACAGTACTTACTCGATCTTGTATAAGAAATTGTTTACAAAAATCGCCACCAGATAACCGCACTTATTAGACTTCAGCCTGCACATAGAGCCCGCTCTAGAGGGGGGGGACCCGGACATTTCTCCAGGTCGCCGATGTGGCTATAAGTGTGGGAAAAATATTTTTGTGTTAAATACTCAAATTTTACTAATCGATTTTTCGTTCGCTAAAAATTTATACTGCGCAACGTATTTATATTGTTTATGTCTTAAAGCTAAAAATATTTACTTTATTATTGAAAAATGATCGCAGACTTTGTAAAGGATGATGTTTGAACCGGCATATACTTCTCTGAACAGAATAGCATTAGCACGCAGAATGCCGCTTCAACTTGTGTTAGAACATGCATCGACTTGCTTAAAAAAATATATTCACTGATGGTAAAAAGTTTGGACCACCTAGAACAAAAATGTATTATATTTATTTTCGTTAATTTAATGATTTGTTAAGAATGAAATAAAATGTCTGCAATTCAAAAATGTTATATTTAATCTATATACAATAATATAAGCGATAATAAATTCATTACAAAGTGTAAAGCTTTCTCAAAAATAAATTTCGACTAAACGTCTTTTTCATCAAAGTGACCACCTCTAATTACTTCTCTTATGATTCCAGGCATTCTCTCAATCAATTTGTTGATTGTTTCGAATTCAATATTACTCCACACACTGTACAGTATCTGCCATAGAGCATTTGGAGAATTAGGGCACTTGATACGAACTTCCCACAAAAGTTCAATAGGGTTCAAGACCGGGGATTGCGAAGGCCAGACCATATTGACACATATTTTTCATCTTCTTTTTCCTTAAGGTATTGTCTACATAATTTGGAAGTATGTTTAGGGTCACTGTCCTGCTGCATAATGATTTTTTCCCCAATCAATCGCTCTCCGCAGGGTAAGTCGTAATTTTCTAAAATGCTTTTATAATTTTCTTTTTTCATTATCCCGTCAATACGGACGAGATCACTTATTCCATAGCCTGAAAAACATCCCCAAACCATGACCTCTCTGTGCATAACGGTGGGTATTATGCATTCACTGTGCAGTCTTTATATTTCAAGCCCACTCTGAACCTTTTTTCTTGTTTGACTATTTAATAATGGTTTTAGCGTTGCAACTCTTCGTATTAAGTTCGCTTGACGAAGTCGCCTTTGAACAGTTGAGACAGAAATTGGCCTCAACCCGTCTGTTTCTTTTACTTCATAAAACAATGAACTAATCCTCACCTGTGGTTGTTGATTTTGGTCTCCCGGAGCGGTGTAAATCTTCATGATCACCATATTTTTTAACCGTTTGATAGCATGGTGAACACAATTTTTTGAAATTTTAAGTTCAGCCGTTATTTTTCGTTCTGATTTCCCTATTTTATGTAAAGTTCAAATGGCACTTCTGGTAGCAACTTTCAGTTCTTTAACTTTGCCAATTTTGATTCAAAAGAGGAAAAATCAACGTTGCAATAAGATTGAGTACTCGTAAACCGTGAAGCTCAAGGAGTGAACTAATCTCAATTAAATAAAATAGAATAAAAAGTAAGTAAATAATGATTTGTTGACAAACAATACAAAGTCCTAATCTATAAACAGAATCAATAATTTGAAAAAAATTATTCTCTGTGAATTACTAACAAATCCAAGAGATAAATTGTTTCTCAAAGGGCAAAGTGTATATTATGTTAGATTGGACAGGAAAGGCCACGCCTCATTCCACTGCGACCTTCATTGAGAGGTCTATTCTGTATCCCCTGGTTATGACATCCCTCAGTTTCGCCCTCTTAATCAGGCCTTGCAAAGCTGAAAGTGGTTCCGTCATGAATTTCGTGGCTTCGGGATTGCTAATCCCCAGTTGAAGAAACCTTGTCCTCTCCAGGCCGGCACACACACAAAGGACGTGTGCCAGGGTTTCCTTCTCGGCCCTGCTGAAACGGCATAACGCGTTTTCTGCTAGTAGTAAATGGTGTATGTACTTATTCAGCCGCTTGAAATGCCCTGTTAATAAACCCGCTATTATCCTTATATCTCTTCGGCTATGCTCAGTAGATCCCTGGTGAATGTAGGTAAATGTATTAACAAAGAACTTAGCCTGCCTCTGCCCTGTCGTTCTTTCCCACCATCGCAGCTGCTGGTCCATTCCTTGATAGAAGCGTGAATGAGGCTCCTGGGCAACCGCAGAAGGACTCCGGGCATATAAAGGTATATTATCCTTCGAGATATATTATGTCAATAAAATATTTATTTTAAAAGCTGCCATTTAAATGGGGGAGGTATTATGCATCAATCACGTTACTGTAAAATTCTTATTACAAGTAACTTTAAAGAGTTTTAGTAAATAACTACATTTTTTTACTGATCCCAAACTTCTGATCCGTAGCGTATATATATGAAGGGGCGGCGATTTGTCTTTTTGTCCGGGGCGACGTAACCGCTAGAGCGAGCACTGTAACTAGCCATAGATGTGTAAAGGCTTAACTTTGCAAACAAATTAAGAACAAAACCAGTTAATTAATTCAACTTGCCAGAATTTTCTTTTTGGATTGCACAGACGGCAAAATCCATCCGACAGTGCGAATTTACTGATTTTTCACTTTTTCGTGACTTTCTCGAAATTGGTTGGAACGATTTTCTTTAAACGTTGAATACTATCAACACATAAATTCTTATCACTTGTAATGTGTAGCTCCTTGGAAGAAATAATAATAATAATAATAAAAATCAATAATGGTTTTATAATTAATTGAAATGTATTAGTTTAAAATATATTTAATATTAGTTGCCATTTATTGCAATCTGGGTTTTTACGAAGGTTGGTTGAAAACAATAGGGAACAGTTATGAAGGTAGAATACCTTCAGTTACAGTAAAAGGAATTTCCCTTCCTTTCACTCTTCAGAGGAGGGAGGGATTATATAAATCTAGGGCCAGAAATAGTGAGGGAAAAAATCTGTAGTGATGAGAAATCTGTGTATAGGACAAAGGAGTGCAATCCGAAAATGTATAATACTGACATGGTGCAAACCCAACCTTCAACAAATGTTTATATGTAAGTCTTATTATGAATTAATCCCTGTAATTTTGGTTTTATCTTAAGACAAGATTTGATACTAACTTATTAACTTATTTTGTTATTATTAAATATATACATGATAATAATGAGCTATGTATGATTTATTTCACATCCTCTCCTAGTTCAGGTGAACACAGACCTCACGAGATCCCTTTAGAGAAGATTTACATTATAAATTTTAATTATTTAATTATTAATTAAATTTACCCCCCAATAAATAACATTACACACTTTTATTTGCCACATTTTTCTGAAGGAACAATGGCAATATGCTTTTCTCTAAAGGATCACTAAAATAACTGATTAGCAATATGCTTTTCTCTAAAGCACCACTAAAATAACTGATGACTGATGAAGTCTCGAAAATAAAACTTTTGAGACAAACAAATAATGCGAAAAATAAGAATCAAATAAAAGTTGTACAAGAAAAAAATTATGTTCCTAATCGGAGCGTTAAATGGTGATTGTCACTGAATTTTTGCTCTGTGTTTGAGAGACCATTCGAGTGGGTTTTTGAAAAAGTTTTCAAAAGATTGTGTGCTTATCTTAAACATAAGGACCTAAAGTGTATGTAAGTAAATAATTATAAGTTATTATTTGACAAGTTCAATAAAATGAGCGTCCTACGGGTACTTCTCGAAGCTCATAATTATAAATTCACATCTGACGATGATGAAGAAAGTAATAGAAATCCAGACTCATTCCACAGAGACTGGGAATAAGCTAAAAGACGCAAGAAAAACTGCAAATTAAATTCTAATGTAAATATACAGACGGCTAAGACAATACCAAACTATATGAAACAAAACAACATACCATGGATTCCAGTTCAAACAATACAGAATGCCAAAATAATTCAAATGATATAAAATCTATCCTACCACCATCAATCAAAATAGCCAAAAAAAAACAGATTTCAAATTATTAGATTCAGGATTAATGACAAATCTAGGTACAAATAATTTCACACTAAATGCCAACAATTCTGACCTTGCAATTAATACCAAAACTCCAGATGTACACAGAGCTGCCGTAAAATACCTTAAAAATAGTAACTTTGAATTTCACACATACCAATTGGAAGCCGACAAACCATATAGAATTGTTATAAGACACCTCCATCACAGTATTCCAATAGACATGATATCTGAAGAACTACACAAATTAGGATACCAAGCTATAGCCATAGTTAATGTATTACAACCCGGAATTAAGAAACCGTTGCCTCTATTTTTCGTAGATCTTGCGACCTGCCCTACGAATCACACAATATTTCAGGTAACTAAACTTCTAAATACTATAATAAACGTTGAGGAGCCAAATAAAAGGAAAGATATTCTACAATACCAACGATGCCAAAATTACGGACACACGAAAGGCTACTGCAATCATCCTCATAGATGTGTTCGCTGTGTTGGGGAACACACCTCGGATAACTGCCTAAAACCTCAAGAAACATCGCCCACTTGCGCTCTCTGTGGTGGTCCGCATCCTGCCAACTATCGAGGATGTAAGGTCTACAGAGAACTTCAAAGGAGAAGGCAATAAAAAGCGATTTGGCACAAGTCTGCACAACCCAATAGCTGCACAAGAAGTTCATGACTCTACAGCTAATATCCCCCTTTGACAGACGGCGCACAGCACAGCAGAACTCAGAAACAAGTCAGACACCATGTCCAGATGGAGGCAAGGTTTATCCCCTACTTTTTTGGAAGTCTCCACCTCAAAATTCGCACTCACAGACACATCCTAACATTCAAACATCAACACGCCCTAATAACATACCAACTTACTCCCGAATTGCATCAGCCTCTAACCCTTCCCCATCTTTAGCACATCAAGACATCACTCTACATTTCTCCTCATTTCTCAACGAGTTCAAAAAAACCATCACCCCTCTTCTTACACTTCTAACGACTGTAAATACAGGAAATGCTAGAACGAAAGCGACAACAATGACGGACAATTCAATAATAATTATATTGTGGAACTGCAATGGCATCATCTCGCACAGAAACGAACTTGAGACAGTACTTAACAAAAAACGAATAGACATAGCCCTCCTGACAGAAACACACCTGACTTCACGAACTAACTTGTACATACGTAATTATACAACACTTAGGACTGATCACCCAGACGATACTTCTCACGGGGGTTCAGCAATCCTAGTCAGAAACAAATTAAAATTCTTTCCCTTGCAACAGTGTACAGAAGACTACTTACAGGCCACTTCCATTATTGTGGAATGCCAGCCAAAACCTATAGTCATCTCATCTGTTTACTGCCCTCCAAACAAAGTAATTGATTACAATAAATTCCATTTATTCTTCAATACTCTATGTAATACATTCATAGCCGGAGGCGATTTCAATGCTAAACATCCTATGTTCGGGTGCAGGGTGAGCAATCCAAGGGGAATCCAGCTTCAACGGTTAGTCCTAGGTAATAATTATCAAGTATAAGCCCAAATGAAGCAACGTACTGGCCAACATCAAGAAAGAAACTACCCGACCTCCTAGACTTCTTTGTTACTTCCAGCATTAAACAGACGAACACGACACATACTCTACACGACTTATCATCAGACCAATCTCCTGTCTTAGTAACCCTACACATTACCCCTCTCAGACAACCTTGACCTTGTACTTTAACTCCTGGCAGAGTAAACTGGCAAAAATTTACACGGATACTAGACGGTACTATCAATCTAAAAGAACAAATCAAAACACCTCAACAGTTAGATCATGCAGTAGGTGAATTGACCAAAATTGTTCAAAACGCTGCGTGGTCTTCCTCAACCTCTACTACACAAACGAATAGTACAACTGACTACTTACCAGAGCAGATCCGAAAACTAATTACATTAAAACGATGGGCTCGAAGACAATGGCAAGCACACCGATACCCATCCGACAAGGCTAAATTCAATCACCTGAACTCCTTATTGAAACAAGAACTGACCTACAAAACACAAAAATTTCGGAACTATTTAAACTCACTAGCGACAGATGACAAATCATTCTGGCAGGCCACCAAAAAATATTACACTATCCGTCCCTTCCAGCACCAATTCGACAAGATGATGGCAACTGGGCTAAATCAGACAAAGAAAGGGCTCAAGCGTTTGCCAAACACTTAGCCGCAGTATTTGAACCTCATCATGATGTGCACGATCAAAATCATATAGCTTAAATCTGCCGCAATCTCGATATTCCATTACAACTATCTCTATCTCATAAACATTTCACTCCTTCTGAACTAAAATTCGCTATCCATAAACTTCCTCTTCGAAAATCTCCAGGCTTCGACCTTATCACTTCAAAAATATTAAGACATCTACCACACAAAGCAGTAATTTACCTGACTTATCTCTACAAAGCAATACTACGTCTTACTTACTTCCCATAGACTGGAAATATGCTGTAATAACACTGTTTCATAAACCTGGGAAACCTAAACATTTACCATCATCATACCGCCCTATTAGTCTACTTTCCATACTTGGCAAACTGTTTGAAAAATTATTAATAAAACGACTTAATCCCATCATTCACTATTCCCAGACACTCCCAGATCAGCAGTTTGGTTTCCGCAAAAATCATTCCACTGTACATCAATGTCACAGACTAACTGATAAAATAGTTTCTACTCTAGAAAACGGAGACTACTGTTCAACAGCTTTCTTGGATGTGGCACAGGCGTGGCATCCAGGACTTTTATATAAACTAAAACTATTTCATCCTTTGACTTACTATTTAATCCTACAGTACTATTTAATCTACGACACATTACTGACGCACCCTACTATGTCTCAAACCTTACACTACACACTGATCTCAATATACCATTCGTTACAGACACAATCACAAGCAATACAAAAAGTTTCACGAAACACTATCACAACATAACAATTCTCTCATCTCCAACTTAAGTTGCCACAGAATACAACAAGGAGACTGAAAAGGAAGTGGCCTAGGGTTAACCTTCACAAATAAACGCCCTAACAATGCCAGAAGTGTCATCGCTGGTTGGCTTCTCCGCTCGAGTTTCTCAAGCCAACAGTATCAGCAGTGAGCAATAGTAATTATTGTTAAGATGTAACAGGTTTTGCTTATATAATAAATAAAATAAAAAAAATTAAAAAAAAATGTTCTTAATCAAAATGATGCTCTGTTGACAAAGTCTGCATTTTCCCTCATAGTCTAGATTTGACATCCCTAAATTTATTTAGTTTACTGTCACGATTTAGGAAAAAGATATCTAGTATAAAAAATCACCCTCCTTTATTGTATAATTCATTTGCAAATAAACGGTTAGTGGACATTTATTACAGATAAATAAAGGAGGTGAGGATTATAATACCTAAATCACATTGCATTGTATGATAGCAAGCTCTCTATCAATCCATAGGAATGCTTGTGATGGCAATTTGCAGGACAATTTAAGTCTCGGGATAAAACACCCTTCACAATTATTTGGAAAAATATTTTAAATCTTTATTAAATATAATAAATACATGTAACTTAATAAGAGAGAAAATAACTTAATTTTAGAGTCACAATTAGCCCCCCTTTAAAAATAATTGAATAATTAATAAAAGACCTAAAAAAAGATAGAGCTAAGGAACAAATATGCAATTTTTCTTTTTTTCTAACTGCTTTAAGAATGTAATTGTTGTAGATGAAGTTTATACTAAAAAATGAGGACTGTATTCTTGTAAAACAAATAAAAAAAATTCAAATTTTACATTTTAGTTGAAATAAAAATAAAAAAATAGTTAAAAACGAATAAAAATAACATTTCAGAATTCACCGCCAGGTAACAGCACTTCCTTAATCTAGAATTTGTAGTAGTTCAAATAATTGCCGCTAGAAAGCATAAGCTTCTAGATTTACAGAATTGTAGTTCTAAAATTTGCCACCCGATTACAGCGCTATCCTGTGATGTAAAAATTTAGAAAGCGTAAGCTTCTTGATTTACAGAATTGTAGTTCCAAAATTTGCCACCCGATCACAGCGCCATCCTGTGATGTACCTTTTTTAATAGTTAAATGAGTCTTTGGAAATTGATTCCCAAAAAATCTTTGGAAGTAGCGACACCTAGTGACAAACTATATAACCATAAATAAAATTGATTTCTCAGTAGGTGCTGTTATCTTGTGGCCATGTTCATAACTACAAATATACTAATTTTGAAAACAAAAAAAATCTGGTGTGGAACACTCACACAACTTTGTCTTACTCCAGTTTTCAAAATTCTAATCAACAAACTTCATAGTTAGTATACCAAATTTAATAAAATTCGTCGGTGTTTTATAGAGAAAATCACAAAAACTGTAGAAATTACTTAGATGTATATTATAATTGGAAAAAAAAGCGTACACTTCATTTTTAAACTAGAAATAAATGAATATATTAATTATATATTAATAAAATTCAAATATTTATTTATCTTTTTTCTACATTATATTTCTTTCGCAAGCTATTAAGATAATTCTTGGCATATTATTTGCCAAGATATTTTTCTGGAATAATGCTTGATATGATATTTTTCCCTCCTTTCTTTTTCATGAGAGGGTTTAGATTTTTTACATTTGTTTTTCAGCTAGAAGCCATAGAGGGGCTGCAAATATTAATATTATCGTATTTAATAACTGAATACAATGTTAAAATGAGAAATTTAAGACTATTGAAGGATAGATTCAAATAGCAATCCATCCTATATAATCATTATTTTTATATGCATTTATATGTAACTACCAACATACAGTTCAAGAACATTTATCTAAATCTTGTCAATAAAATTCACGGGCTAATTTCATTTGTTGGTATTTGATTGAATATTGTATTTGATATATTTTTGAAAGCAGCTTCAAAATCTCTTGAAATGGCTGGTCCAATTGCTTGAAACATTTCTTGAGACATTTCGTTCAATATTTATTTATTGCCTAAAGAAACTATACATTTTCTATAGCAACAGATTAACCTATGCTGAAAGCTGAAAAAAAATACTAACGTTACAAGAAGAAACATTACAGCTTAATCTTCAAAGTAATAACAATATTAAATACTTGATTAATAAAGTAGATAGTAACAATGATTTAAATAGACTTTATTCATTTACACAAATTATTTTAGTGAAGGAGTTTGAGGGATCTCCTCGTAGGTATTAAATAATACCTTTTACAAACCTATGTATATTTTTCCTCCATAGCCTCAGAGATAAAATAAAATAAGTGGTTTAACTTTTCTTTATTTTCTATATCTAGTAAGTTAGCAAAAACATAAGAACTGTGTGAAGGTAAATACCTATTTAACAACCCCTTCTCAAACATTTATAATAAGGGCATTCCAAAATAAAGTGCATAATAACATTTTTGCCCACCGCACAAGTAAAGCAACTCTTTTAGGATCAAATAAATGGGCTCTTCCATTATAAAAAATCCTGGGGTGACGATCACTAGCCACTCTAATTTGAGCTATCAATCTGGTTTTAATGGTATTGCACCTAAAAATTACAAATGCTCTACCATTAGCCAAGGGACATATCAATCTATAGTGGATGTTAAATGAAGAGTTAAGTACTTCATTGATGTCAGTTTAGAAAGATTGTTTAAGTTATTAGAGACCTCGTCCGCATGCTGCACCTCCCAGATGTCCTGCGCTTCTATAGAATAAAGCAATTCTCTCACAAGAGCCACCCAGTTAAAGGGAACGACAGAACCATCCAAAAACTTCACAAGTCTTCTATAGCATATCTTCAGAGGTGAGCTGCTTTACATCGATAAAATCTTCAGCCAGAATCTTAGAGATTTATTAAAAATCTTGGTTTTCAGTTGACGTCATTCAACTTCCAGCGAACGAAACTACTGGGGACTTGTCGTGGCAGATTTAAGAGCAACTAAGAATATCAATTGGACACGATCGACTATAGTGAAGTAGTTCAAGGCCCAATTTTTTAACTGATCCCAAACTTCTGATCGATCGGTTGTGTATTTATTCTTAAGGGGCGGCAAATCCACTTGGCCGGTTATAACCAGAAAAGATCTGAGTAAAACTGATGGTTTCCTTGCGGAACATCTGAAGAAGCTGGGTGTAGAATACGATTCTGTGGGAAGTTGGAGGAGACTCCAATACTCCTCCTAACGGACTGAGATGCTATCATCCAAAGAAGATTTGGAAGGCTGGGTAATTAGCAGACATTAGAAGGAAGATATATCCTCCCTAGAACCTTCCCAGACCCTGAGATTTCTCAGAGATCTAAATTTAGAAGGGGTGCCGTAGGAGAGGAATTGTGCCGCTCCACCTAAAAAAACCATAAAAAAAAAAATTCTATATAAAATAAATTATAATTGAATTAAAAAGAAGTAAGAATCAAAAGATTTAAATAAAACAAAACAATTTTTTTTTTAAATCTCTTTATATACAAATAGAACATTAATATACATCAAAAAATGTGCCCTTTTTTTAGTGTTTTGAGCATAGAAAACATCCAGTAACATTCATTTTTTATAGTAAAACACAATCCAGATTATTATTTAGTTATATTCTATAATTTTTGTACCATTCAGAATTATAGAGGTCACAAAGAAAAAAATCTAATAAAATAAAATAGTAAAAATAAACAAAGTTAAAGTATTCATATTGTGTAATCAATATCTTAGAAATAATTTTTTTTTTTACATATTTTTGTTCTTAATTGTAATAACTAGGATTGCATTATCACTTATAGTTTTCCCTTAAAACAGTAAAGAGGCCATTTATAAATATACAGCCACAATTACAATAAAGATGAGCAAACATGTAAATTTCTTCTAACAACTACCCATATAACATCGTAAATATATTTATTTTAATAAGAATTAAAATTTTTAAATTTTATTAAAAAAATTAAACATCTTTTTCATTATAATAAGTTTTTATATTCTTCTTTTATAAAAATATATATATAGGTATCTATCTTCTTTATTTACTTTATAAACAAATATATCTCTTTTTATATTGCAGTAAAACCCTCATTTTCTGAAGTTAATTATCACTTTAATTTTTATTAAACCATTCTCGGGAATTGCTGGAATACCACAGACTTCTAAATTTGTTTAGTTCTTCTTAATTAGATTTCTGTTTATGAATACGTTACATTTTACGCTTTACTTGCTTACATAACTTGTGAACAATAATGGTGCCGAGATTTGATTTCTTACAATTTGATTTATACAAAGCTTCCTTGAAAGAAGTCAAAAGATCTTCAGGCATCGCGCAGTGATCAGATCCTGCAGATCCCTAATAGAATTTCATTCCAGAATGCATATGTAAATTGATATATTAAATTACAAGCTTACAGAATTAATAGTTTAGGAAACTCAGTAACACTTTGATGTTTAAAAATTTTGGGAAACACTCCTTTTACGGACGAGATTAGGTGCGAATTTCCGCGCAAAGATTCCCGGGTTCGAGTCCATACCTGCCCTTAGATTTTCTCTTCCTACAACCCACTACAGCCACTTCCCGCCCGGTGATGGGCAGTTTTGTATGTAAAGAGACTGTCCGCAGCCCGGCAGTTCATTGAAAAAGATAAAAGCGATTTTTTGGAATATACCTTTTTCGCTGAATACTATCATATTGTTGGGCAAGATAACAGTTAAGAAAAGTTAGGAGCCATAGAAAGAAAGCAGTTCAATGGAGAATTGGGTAAAAATTCAGATTAAAGGACAGACAGAGATTGCTCCAATATTTTAATCATCATTAAATGCATATAAATTAAATTTATATGATGCATCAAAAATTAAATGATGTAAATTAAATGATCTCAATGTACTTTATGCTCTCAAATCTGCTTCCACGCTGGGTGATGGAAATTTCTGGAACTTAAGATGTAGACATCATTAGAAGTGTTAGCAGATTTGAAAGCTATAGAAAGTATAATGGTTAATCCTAGATAATCAGCAATCGATAGCTTATAATTAATTTTTTTCAGGCATTAAAATGGAGGTTGAATTAAACAATAATCGCTATTATGACCTGGCCAAGTATTTTTTTTCTTACTATGAAATGGAGCCTCTTACTTATTTGATTTATGGGCTTTGATATAAACCTGACAAATCAAAAATAAAGCAAAGACGAACATTGTCGAATAATGTTTGAAACAAAGTTACTGCGCAACTATTTCTGAGCATGTTGGGGAATCTGTGATGGGCCATCGTCGACTATGAGGGGTATCAGAATTTAGAGAAGGAAATCAAAGAAAGATTTAAGATTGCTAATAAGAAATCTATATTTGAAAATAAGTAGAATGCTCTAATTTAAAAAGTAATTCTGCTTACTTAATCGAGGCTAAAATAAACTTTTTTTTTTTTTAAATTAATATCAGCTATTTTTCTATGGCCTGCCTCAGCAAAAACATAAACTTATGGACATCTTACGGAAACTTTGTATTTCTTTTTTTGTTTTTAAATTAATTTGTACTAATAATAATTATTATTAAGTAAACAATATTATAAACAATAATTTCGGATAACCAGTTTACTAAAATTAAATTGTACCAAACTTAAACAATAATTAAAGTGGAAATTATAATGACTAGACACTCAAAAAATAAAATAAAAAAACATAATCATCTTTCTGAAAACATAAACCAAGATATATAATGAGATCTTAATTTTAAATTTTCACATCGTTTCCATAAAACTTTCCCCAATGCCATTCTTTAATTGTTATAACAACAAATTGGCAATACTTTTCTTTTTTTTTAAATTAATTGCTCATTAATGTGGTTTTACTGCTAATTTGTTTAAAACAAAATTCTTTTGATTAACTTCTTCAAAAACAATCTTTTGGGGGATGAGAAGGAAATGATAAAAACATTACATTTCTCTAAAAATGTTTAAAAACATTATTTTTACTGTTCCTAAGTTATTTTTTTAAATTCCAATTGCTTTAAAAATAAAGGCATTTTTAGTGCCGACTTTTAAAAATATTGTTTAGTTTTATATATATATTTTTTTAATTGGTCAGTTATATATTTTGAATATAAACAATACTTAAATGCTATTCTTTACATGGTATATGAAAAATTCTATAAAAAAAAATATATAAATCATAAAATTTTTATACAATTAATATAACATCTTTAAACTATAAGCAAGATTTTACATTTAACAACTCTTTATTAATTTTTGCTAATTTTTTATAAACATGTTGACTGGTGCATTAAATTCTTTTTGTTCACCGGAATTATTTGTTTGATACACCTAAAAGCCCAGAAAAACTTGAGAAAAGGGAACTTGAGGGAAAACTCAGAAATTATGACAAAAGAATCTACAAAAATTTGAATTACATTCTATTTGCCTTTAGTGAATGGCTGAATGGATCCACAGGGCTAAAAAAAACAACAAAAAAACAGAGATTTTGTAGACTTCTCCATTTTATGATCATCGGGAAATTCTGATCTAATCGTATCCTAGGATTGGCTAAAATAACTTAGAAGTAGGAGAAGATTAAAGTACTCGTTGATGTTAAAAGACTTACTTGATTGCCTATTGACCAACTCCACAACACACTTTCGAGGTTTTATTGTCTGCCCTCTCACCACATTTACATTCAAGATGTAAGACAAGCTCTCATAAAGCTCCAGAAAATGCAGAACTAGCTAATGCTATTGGAAGAGCTAAAGGTAAAACATTATATTTGGGCTAGCCTGATAATGTCATTGATTGATCTAGGTTGTCTGTAAAAACTAAGATACGATTCCCAGTTAGTGTTCTGTCAATTTATAGTTCTAACTGATGGAACAATATTAGCGAAGTAAACTAACAATAATTTTAAATATGATTTACATCACTTTCTATCTATCTATCTTTCAGCTGACAAGGTAACTCATCAAATTGAAGCAACAAACGGAAATCAGAGTATACTTTTCTTCTTTTTTTTGCAAACTAGGTGGTAAAGCAAAAGTTTCCAATTTGCTCTCTTTATCCTATATTCTGGTCCCCCTAAACATTATGAGCAATTTTATTTGTAGCAACTAAACGGAAATCCAAAATCAAACGCTGATACAGTCTGCGGACTCACAACTTCTCCTTGCAGGCAACATGTTAAGAAAAAATAAACAATCATACAATTAATAAAGACAATCTAAATATACATTTATAAAAATATTATAAACATTTGTTTATATATATATAAATTTATATATATACATTTATATATATATATTTGTTTATATATAAAGTTTTTTTTTCTTTTCTTTTTTTATATGAAAGACCTTAGTTGGTTTTTCACTAAATTATATTATGATTAATTGTTATACATTCATTGAAAGAGCACATTTCACAAATATACCTTCAAACATTTTTTGAAGTAAAAATATATATATATATATACATAAACTAACAATAAAATAATGGCAAATAAAAAAAAATATACAAAAATTAATTTTTAATTTTTTTTTTTATTTCTTTTTTAAAGAAATAATATAAATTTAACTTAAAAATTACATTGTTATGTTAATAAACAGGTACTTCAAGAAACTAAATAATTAGTTTTAATTAAACCATAATCATAATAATAATATTAATAATAATAATTAAAGAACATACATTAGTATTTCTTTAAAAAAAAGGTTTTTGATTCTAAAAATGTTATTTCTTTTTATGAAAAAAAAATTTTTTTTGACTACACACAATAAAAAAAAAAAAATTGATTCTCAAGAATAATAAAATACACAAAAATTCTTTCCAAACATCTATTAACAAACAATTATTATTAACAATCTAATTTTCTTTTTTCTTTTTTACTTTATTTCTTTTGACAATTTTTTAAGAAAAAATTAATTTTAATAAATTCTACATCAATAAACACTACCACATTTTAAAGAATAAATATTATATAAAGCATTATACATTTTGTATTAGTAGTATAAAAAAGAAAGTATTAAAAAAAATAAAAATAAAAAAACAAAATTAGAAAATCTTACAAATTGCAGAAATGTAAAAAAATTGGTTTCTGAAGTAAGATTTTAGTTGCAAGATTTTCACTTATTATGACATATGTATAATATATTTGAAAAAAAATTAAAATATTTTGTTTATTGACAAGTAACATATTTTACAAAATAATGACATCAATATTAGAAATTCAATGCTAAAGCATCTAAATCCATAAAAACATCTACATTTTTCTTTTGAGACAATTTGTTATCATGATTAACGCTTATTCAATTTCTTACTTACATGTTCTTCGGCTTTCTTACGATGTGTATATAAATATTTATGGCATATATTTTATTTATTAAATATATATGCAATTCATTTGATTATCCATTTTTTTTTTAATCAATATCCTTTATAAACTGAGCAAATTTGTTTGCTTTCTATTTAGAAGATTCTTCACTTCCTAAAACAAATAAAGTTAAATATAATAAAAATAACCACAGAGATGAGGGCATTAAGATAAGAGAGTAATTTTTGGAAGCTAAAGAAATATCTGCGTCTATGTTAAGTCTTAGTACAATGTCCGCAATATTAAGGGGCCAATTAGATTCGGATTTTCTATACAGAAGTAGTTATTGCAAGATTACTTTTTAGATCTAATTTGTTTCCTGATAAAACTTCTGCACAGGAAGGGTATCGACAAAGACTTTATTATATCTTTAAGCTTACAAGTCTTGGTAGATGGGCATTATTTGAAGAAGTTCGAATAAAGAACACATTTTTTATTCATTATTGTTGCTCTAATAAAAGGAATAATGATTAAGTTTTGTCTTTATTTACATATGTATCAGATTTACATGTATATATTTTAATATATTATAATTAATATTAAATTAAATAAACATTAATAACACATGATAATTTTGTAACATATGATGACAAAATAGATTGTTTTAAAGCTTTGAAATAATATCCTTGCCTCCACTATCACCCACTATCCGAGTATTCGAGAAAGGGTTACACATAAAAAGTTTGGAATGAGATTACTAAAGAAATGGATGGATGGAAAACCTGTCATATTTTTAGCTATTTGGGGGAGAAAAAATGGCAAAATGGTTGCAAATACTAAACCTTTGCAATAAACTTGTTCAGGTCCATAGGACAATAGGCATATTTACATCAACGCCGCAAGGCAAAACTTGTTCGCGTTCATGATGATAATTTTCGTATGCAGAAGGCCGTATCGCTGCGACTGCTGCCTTTTTATAGCTCAAAATCGCTTCTTTTTTTTCATCTTACTTTATGTCATGCCCTCAAAAAGTAAGAAGCCTAAGGCGATTTTTTTTTAGATTGATTATTTATAGCTGACAGTATATTTTACGTAAATTTTATCAATAATTTTGGTAATGAAAAGTTATAACCGAACATTTTGCGAATTACTAAAAATGATAAGCTTTACCAGGAATTAAACGTATTCAAATAATTTGGTCGGTAAATAATTAGAATGACGTTCATATAACTTTTATAAAATAAGATTTTAATTTATATTTTCATTACTCACTTGTTTCCTTTCTGGGGCTACCAATGATAGAGCAAATTTTCCGTTTCGATTGTGAGTATTATGTGAAGCACCACTGGTTATTAATTGTAAAATAACCTAAAAGAAATTTAAAATCAGATTTCATCAATTTCGAATAAGTTTTGAAATGGAAAAGTAAATTATATAAGGTATTTAACATAAGTAATTTAAATTAAATTAAAAAAAAAAAATAAATAAACACAAAAGACGTTACCTCTTTTTGTTTGTCGAATATTACATCATTTCTAGAAGCGCAAATATGCAAAGGTGTATTACCATCCTGGTCTGGGATGTTCACATAAGAACTTGCATGTGGACTTTGAAGAAGTGCTTTAATAAATATTGGATCGCAGCTGTGTTGTATGGCCAAATGTAACGGTGTCTTTCCTTCTTCATTCTACAATAACATAATTACTATTTAACAAATCTTAAAATTTGCTTTAAACGATTGAAACATATGCATGAAAATAAAAATGGTTTAGAAGAATACAATTGGTATTCTCAAATTTCAAAACAGTTTTCTGTGATAGGGATTGATGTCCATGCCCAGATCAAAAGTGACTCTGATCTGATAAAGAATAAACATGCAATTTTAGAAAAATTTAGAAACCACTGGCTCAGTGTAAACGTAGATAGATGCATCACTTCTTCTTATAGTTCAGTGTTCAGAAATATTAGTTCATTAGGCTTAGGCGAAAATTATGTAACTTACAAGATTTCTATCCATAAAATTAGGACAATTGTACAAATCAGATTAGCTGACAATAACCATTTATATATCTTTCACAAAGGAAACAAATATAATCTGGATTATCTAAGTTTATGTACAGTTTGTAATATGATCAAGAAGAAAATTTAAATCATTTTTATTTTCACTGTCCAATCTATAGTTCCCTTAGAGCACATTATATTGATAAATATATTAATGATAACAACTTCAATCTTGCTGAACTGTTTACTGTCAATAGCGTAATGAAACTTAATGATCTATACTATTATACTGTGGGAGCTTTTAAATTACGTTCGTTTATTATTAATGAATAGATTTAATTTGTTTACTTGAATATAAAAATTGTAAAATAAAAAAAAAAAAAAAAAGAAATGAGGATTTTTTCAGTGATGTAAGAAATGATATTTTTTAGTTTCTATTTTCTGTACATGTTGTAAGTTTTCAAACGCAAGCTCCTTGCTAAAAGGACCTGTATCCTTACAAGCAATAAATATATGATTATTATTATTATTACATTTAACAAATCTGGAAAACTTGGCTTTTATCGCTAGATGAGTTCAAAAAACTGCACTGTAGGTTTTAAACTAATAGACATTTACGTTAAATTATCCCTGAATAATGAACTATAATGAATGGGGCTATTTAAATTTAAAAGACTACACATTATTGGCTTCAAATATTTACACAATCACCTCAAATATATAAAAATAAAATTATATTAAATTTTACCTGTAATTTAATCAATGCACCATTCTTCACAAGTAGTTGAGCAATGGTTAGAGTAGATAAGTTACTTGAATGTGAATTAGCGGCAACATGTAAAGCAGTTAATAATAAATTATTTCTGCGATTTACATCAAAAGCTTTTTCACCACTTTTACCATTTACATGTAAAAGATCCGCCAATACTTGTGCATAAGAGTCTCCCAAAGCAGCAATTATATGTAGTAAACTGTTTCCATCTTTTCCGTATACCTGTGCAAAATTGAAGAGATAAAGAGAATTATATAAGGTGGCTGGGTGCTGGTTTTAATGGGAGTGAAATTTCATCTCATTTGCAAGAAAATAAAAGTATGTTTTATGCCTATCCTATTTTTAGAGGACGGCAATGTATGGAGAAACAGTTTTAACTTTTGCAAAGCCTGGAGCAAATTATGAATTAGAAAAATTTTTTTTTATAGAAATCACAAATAAAACCCAATCTTGAAACAAATGTTGTTACAAACCCAATGTGAAAACTGTAAACAATTTCTCATTTTTGAGTCTTACATGATAAGAACTTTTTTCAATGAAATAAACTTTTTATACCAAAAAGATTATAATATTAGAATACGACTTGAATGACCTTAATAAAATCTAAATTTTCCTCATTCTAAGAATAAGAAATATAGGAAATAGTACATTAGTTCGCAAGGGGTATCTGTTGTATACAGTCCTAGGGAGTACCGACCCCACGGATTACCACAGCTCAGTGATCCATGCACTTCGTCAGCATAGTACACAATACACTTAAACTACATACACTCTAAACTTAACTGGCAAGGTCGAACACAGTACACAAACTAGGGTCTCCGTCCCTAGTTAATTGACCTAAGCTAAGGGAGAAGGAAGGGATTAAGCCTGAGCGGTAGCGCGCTGGACTAATAACACGGAGGTTCTGGGTTCGAATCCAGCATGCTGCCCTTAGATTTTCTCTTCCTAGGAGCCTCTACTACTCACTGTCTGGTGATAGCAGTGTTATCTGTAGCTAGACAATACCAGCTACATTAAACGTTAAGCGTACATTATATATATGTTTGTCGCTTTATATATATATATATATATATATCTATAATATATAAAAGTAAAAAGAAGAATAAGAAGTGTGAGAAGAAGGAGAAGGGTAAGAAGAAGGAGAAGGTTAAGAAGAAGGAGTATGAAAACTGAATTTGCTCTGTGCAAGTCTGTGTTATCACCCGAACGCTCTGTGAACGCCCGAAACCGGTCGATGACCACAAAAAGAAGCAGGCTATCATGGAAAATATCTCTGAAGAATAAGAAGCTCACAAATTGAAGAAAAATGTAACAAAGGGTTCGTGTGAGTCCCTTAGAACTTACAAATTCATTGCGCTTGCCGGAATCAACTAATGTAACCTACATATTTTGGTTATTCTAATACTTTGTGTTTTTTAAGCACATTGCTGTAGGGCGTGTGTTCCAAAAACGAGATCAAATTGCTTCTAACTTAATAATATAAAACTCAGAAACGTAATATTTTCAATTACGTAATTGATTTCAATTACCATAATTAATACAAGTCATTTTATGGAAAGTAAGATGGCTAATTACAAGATGAACTTTTCATCAAATTCAATTCTTCTTTTTTTTTAAGGCGTCTCAACGTCTATGGTCATTTGCGCCCGCAGCCTTCTCAGTGCACTGCCGGCCTCCGGACAGTGTTCTCTCGTTACAGACAACATTGTCCATCACCGGACAGTGAGCTGTAGAGGCTCCTAGGAAGAGAAAATCTAAGGGTGAACGGCTGGATTCGAACCCGTGATCTCCGCGTTGCTAATCCAGCGCGCTACCACTGAGCTAATCCCTCCCCTCAACAGCTCTTTGGATTGTATCATTTTCAAGATTTTCATTAATAAAATGGTAAACATTTTTATCATGTTAGATCCTTTGTAACATATCATAATTAAATATTTATTAATAATAAATATTAATAAATAATTCCTCAACATAGAAATAACATATAAATTAAATAGTTATTCTCAATGGCAATAACAAGTTACTGTATGCTATAAAAGATAACATTAAATAAAGGTAATATTTTGTTAATTGGAGAAATCAATGCCAATCTTGTGATAACTTTTTTTCAGAATTAAGGGTTGATTATTATTTCAGGCATTGTTTCTATTTAGATAATTCATGCAATTATCATTTTCTGCAGTTCTGGCCTCTTTTAATCTACCCAAAATGTCCAGAAAAATTATCAGCTCACGGGTTATAATATCGCTGACATTTTATAAAGCTTCCAGATTTGTTTTGTTTACTTTTTTTTAAGTACATTTAGCTCATTAATATTTCAAATAATAATATGCTAGAAATCCTTTTCTATTTCAATATTTTTCTTCAATAAGTTAAAGAAAAACACATTTAAAACCAGATATCTTTACTTTAAAACACAGTAGTTTGTTGTAAACCGACATTTCGCCCAAATTACAATAGACTTCTTCAGGGTGGTGTCGCCGCTAAAGCTAAAACAACACTGACGCGATTTTAACGCGAAGACATAGTTTTGTATCCAATGCTTATATTAAATATTTGCTAATAATGAAATTAAGAAATTTATCATTTTAATTAAGATATATTACCTCATCAGGTGATATGTTTAATTCTACATAACTGTCGGCAATATATCTGGCCAATACTGGTAGATCTTTTTGTAAGATTACTGCCATATAAAGAGCTGTATCTCCTTTATTATCTCTGTTTTGTAATAATTCTCTTCGTTTATCTTTTTTAATTCGTTGAATTCTTGTATAGATTTTTTCTAGAAACTGTTTTGATGGTTTTTCTTGTAGAGTTTGCATTAATTTTCTACAGAACAAATAAATAATTCATCAATTTAAAACTGAAAAAAAAAGTAGACTATGAAATGTGACAAGTGACCCAATTTTGAAAACTACTACTTTTATTTTTATTTTTTTGTTTATTAAGCGTTTTAATTAGTTTCTGCAAATGTTAATACTTTTTTAAAAATTATGTAAAGCCCCTGCAAATTGGTTGGTTTGTTTTGCTTATGGAAATGAGAAGATTACCTTCAGAAAGGTTATACAAATTACACAATTAATGAATCAAATTTTATCGTTAAATTAACTGTGTAAAATTAAATTTATTTATTTAATGAATTTATAGATATATATATTTTAGATTTTATTTAAAACAGAATATTTGTTTTAAAAGAAATAACCAAGCAATACTGAAATTATTTTTCTCTCTAGCAAGAAAAATAACCTTTTACTCCCAAGAGAGTAAATGTACCATCTTTTTCTATGATGCTGGGAAGAATTAACGCAATTTTTGCACTGATATGGAAAAATAATTAATAACTTATAAGGAATAAAACATATTTTCTACAACAGTGTCTAATGTGATATTCCACTTAAATCAGAGAATAATGTTTTACTTTTAGTCAATGAAATTAAAAGAATTAAATACCTAAAAGTTAGAAGTGATACAATGTCAGCTTTTAGGCGGTTAAATTTTAATGATTGGATAGGATCACTGACGACACGTACTAAAATTATGAAAGTTATTAACCTCAACAATACTCTATGAAAACAATAAAAAACTTTATTAATCTCAACAATATTGTACAATAATAACAACGTTTTTAACCACAACTTCTGACACGTATTTGGAAAGTAATCTTTTACGTTAAATAGTAAAAACACACTTATTTTATCCTTAAAAAATTTTAAAAAAAGAAAAAAGAAATCATTTTGCACCCCAAACAAAATGTATTTTTATCGCGAGAGGGAAATATTTTTTTTACTTCATTTACATATTGTTCTCTCTTACTGCTGGTGGTACTAAGAGAAAGTGTTGCGTTCTTGCCAAATTTTCGATATCGTGCTTTCATCGGAAAATACTTGTTTTGAGTGATGTCGGTCTCTTTTGATGGAAAATGTGATTTTCAGAAACTAGTTTGGGCGTGTGTATCTATATATATGGTCAGCCTAATTTAAAAAACGGAAAATCGCAGATAGTTCAAAATTATTATTTCGTTTAACTTCTATCAGGGAACTACAAAGAAATTTGTAAAATCAGAACTACATATGAAAATTGCAGGAAGAGATTCCTTTTGATTCATATAACCGATCTATGAAGTTTCTCTATTTACTCTTAAGACACCCATTACAGTAAAAGCAATTATATTATGAATATAATACTACTTACGTCTGATTTTGGTCATTAACTGCATTAATTTCATTCTCTTTTTCTAAACAAACTTTAGTCCATTCTACTTCTATAAACCTTGGTGTACACATTTTTCTTAGCCGTTCAACACCCGAAGTATCTAGTTCTATTTCTGAAACTGTCACTCCTCCAGGTCTGATATTTAGTAAATTTCTAGAACGATTTGCTGGCATCAGCTGTGTGTATTGTTTTGGCTCTTCTTGTACCTTTAATCTTATGCTGGTCACTGGCTCACCAGTCGGTTGTAGTGTACTGCTAGAAATTTCTAGTGGTTGGATTTGGATTGTTTGTCTGGAACGATTCAATACCAAATTGTGTATAGGAGGTTGTAATATATTATTCCCAGAATCATTCACTATGTTATTCTTAAGCAGCTGTTGCGATACTTTTGGAACGGTTGGTACAATATTCTTCCCATCTTTAATTATAACTTGTGGAACTACTATATTGTATTGCGAAGTTGCGCATTGTTGTAGTTGTGCTTGCGGTATAACCCAATTGGAGGTTTCTTGGCCATATTGATACGATGTATCATTTGAATATACATAATCAAATTCCCATGGTTGATGTGATGTATCAGATTCAGCAGATAGATTACTATCATATTTCGGTGGTGGTATGTTTGGGTTTGGAGAATGCAAAGTGTACGGAGATGGTACACTCGCTGGTGACAATGTACCGCAACCAGAATCATGTGGACTACTGCAAGGATCATTTACATGTGGTGTTGTTTCAGATATTAATACACTACAATTTTGAGGTGGCGTTGTAATTAGATCAACAGATGGGCCGCATAATTTAACTGCTTCGTCAAATTTTTCAAAATCTTCTGGTTGTAATGCTTTTAGAAATGATTCAATATCATCTGTACTTAATGCGTCAGACTGATCAGAGTGTTCCACTACTGATTCTGGAATATACTGAAGAAAAAAGCACATTATTAATAAAAATGGAAGCCTAATGATTTAAACTTAATTAATGAAATAAAATTTTATACATACATCATTTGATGGAATATTTGGTATATAGTCGTAGTTTTTATCAATAGTAACATAACCTCCTGTGTGTGTATTTTCCGAATAAAAGCTCTGCTGAATTTGGTAACTCTGTCAAAAAAAAAATAAATAAATGAATAAATTATAAATTAAGGATTAGCAACAATAAATGAATAAATTTTTTAATTTTAATAAACCTGTCATTCTTTTCTTAAACATTGAGCAACACATTCACACTCAGATCTACAAGTCATTTTTGACGAAGCGGTTGTTTATTTTTTTCGAGAATAAAGAATAAACAATTTATTCTTATATTTTTGATTATTATTCCCGCTTTTCTGAGCGACTGAGCAATAAAACTGTCAAGTTTTTGAAACTGAATTTTCACCAAAAATACATTTTTATTTTTAATGTTTGTTTGCCCTCACTTTGCTTGTTCATGACTGTGACGCCATACTTGTAAGACATTCTGAAGATCGGCGAATAACCAAAAACGGACTTTGATCCCGTAATTACATAGACACCATGGAAAAAAATCCCTGATGGTTTCTAATATATTGGATTCGTCTATCCATTGAACTTGTCTGGTCACAAGCAGTCAGTCAATCATGTTAATGTAAAACGTATTGACTCTTCTCTACTTCAAATATTTCACAGGCAGTTGTGTTATACCCATATTTGCAATAATTAACATAAAACTCATCCAATTTAGAACCTCTCATTAATTTATTAATTAAAAAAAAAAAAAACTTTAAGCAAAAATGAAATGAAAATTTAATTAACTATTAGTGGTAGCTCGCAGAAGATGGATTATGGTTAATGTTTATATAAACAAGCTTCTGTTGACATTAATTAACATAAACGGAGAGATATCTAATTTTCCTAATATGCAATCGCCCATTTAAGCGTATTAAGTACATTATGAGGCAACCCAAACATAACCTTCGAGTCCCCGAGAACCGCGTACATAACCTTCCAGTCCATAAAGGTTTCAAACAAAACTGATACGTATCTCTCTGTATACATGGTTAGTACTTATATCAAGTTCAATGAACCAAACTAAAAAAACTGTTCAGTAAAAGTAACACTGCTTATTCAACCGATTTTCTTCAAATTAAGAATTTCGGCAACACATTTAATTCTTATTAATATTATGTGAATGATAGGATCGTTTGTACCAAATGATATTTAAGATGAAAGCCATTTCTCACCTCTCACACAAAACCCACTAAAAATCAATTTTTTTCGGAAAAATCTGGTGTGAAACACTCACACAACTTTATCTTGCTGCAATTTATACATAGTTATAATTGACTAATCCCTACTAACATATAATTCTTACTAGTTGTTTAGTTGCTTTCAATTTGATCAATGGGACAATCTTAACTTTATGCAATGACTTTTTTTGAGGAAAGCACAATCACCCCCTCTCACAAAATTCCGCTTAAATAAATTTTCTCAAAAAGTGAAAAAATTTCAAACAAAAGTGATAGGTCTCTTTATATGTAGATATAAAACCTGTCGGTGTTTTTATGAAGAAAATTTTTCTAATAAAAGTTGCAGCTCTTTATATATTTACTTAATATTCCAAGATTAAAGAAAATCATTGTAGATATTTTCGGGAAAATTGCAAAAAAAATACTGAAAAATCCATCAGTAGAGTGTTACACTTCCGATTGACCGATTTCGATCAAATCCTTAATTTGCGGATCCCATGCTAGCGCTTAAACTATATAATAAGGTAAATAACTTTCTAAGATTTTTGTTTATTATAAGCTATGCTGACTACATACAAACACACAGACCAATTTCTAAAAACCATTTTTTCGGACCCACTTGGATCTCAAAACTTGTATTTCCGGTGAAATGTAGATTCGAAAATTTGAGATGATCTCAATACTTTCTCTTAAAACAGTAAAAGAAAGTAAAAAATGTTAACAAATAAAATTCATAGGCAAAAAAGAGAGTACTGCCTAATTTTTCGTGCTAGTTTTACTTACAATTACTGACAGCAAACATACGTACTCTAAGGTAAAATTCAAGGCCAAGAGCGAACCCAGAATTCTAACACACCCTCTAGTCCTAGTTATATATATAAGTTTAATGAAAATCACAGATAAAATCGCATTTATAAATTCCCGTTCCGTCTATTGATCAGAACCTATTGCCGGGTGCCATTGTAATGATGATGAAGAAGAAATAAACTGACATCTCTAGAACAGTGTATAATGAATAGGAAACACAACATTCAAGAACTTTACACCGTTAATAGAAGTTAGAGAATAAGGTAGTAGCGAGAGAATAATAAAGAGAGAGACAGACTGGCTGAATAAATAGAAAGTAAGTAGATCTGTTGTTTGTTGATTGGATGTTGATACTGTACTTTTAAGTCTAGCTCCCCTATTATATATATATTATATATAGTTAGCTTGTTGGAGCCATTTTCGAGAAAATCGTAAAAACTGAAAAAGCCATCAGTAGAATGTTACTTCCGGCTGACCGAATTTGATCAAATCCTTATTTTCGGGTTCTATGCCAGCGGTTACGTTATATACATAATTCCCTCCCTAGTCTGGCCTAGTAAGCGAGTAAATGGGATCCGAATTATTACGATTCGTGAGCATCCGAAGAACCTAGTTACTCGCTACCTAGGCTAGACTAGCGAGGGAGATTCTATATATATATATATATATATATGCAGGGGAGCTAGAACTAACAGTTATCGACATCCAGCCAGCAAACATCATTCCACTTTCTAATCTTCAGCCAGTCTGCCTCTCTCTCTCGTATATATTCTCTCGCTACCTTCACTGACATTATCTTACATTCAATGTAAAGTACTTGCAATTATTGTGTCCTATTTCATTGTACAGTGTTCAGAACATCTCTAGATTATTTCTTCTTCATCATTACTAAATTCATTCTCTCCCATTCTCTACTTCTCACATCTATTATACCCATAACATCAAACTAAATATCAAGTTTGCACTTTCTGTAATTTTCCGTTTTGACTTATACTGACGACATACATACATACATACACATAGCCATTTACTTACAGGATATGGACTAGCTTTGGCTTTATTATTTTCCTTTATTTTATCTTTAGTCCTGGTCGGACATTTAGCAACCATATCAGTGCTGATTTCTTCATCTTCGTATTCACTTTCATCTGAAATGAAATCATAATTTATTTATTTTTTTTTAAAGTAGTTTTATATAAAGAAATAAATTTCTTTGACAGTTACAATAAGTAGAAATTTCACTTACCTGATGAATGTGTAGAAGTTTCGAGCCGTAGGTTTTGTAAGGCTTCTGTAAGTTTATTATTCTCCTCGATTTCTTTATCATTTTTTTTCTCCCTGGAAAAATGATATATTATATACTTTAAATTAAATTAAATCAAATCATTTAAGCATATCTTGCTAAGTAATTAAATTACTTAAGCAGTTTGTGGAAGAAGTTTGTTTAGAAGTTTTCTAATAACAATATCTAAAAATATAATTATCTCTTTAAAAATCTGAGTTGATATTGTAGAGAAAATTCCAACCCAATAAAACGTTGTTTTTTTAATTATTAGTATTTCAAGAAAAACTTTTTATTATCATTAAAAACTTGGATTTTTATTTTACCATTGATCTGGATAATTGGTGATGATTTCTGTAATTGGTAAATTGCTACGGTAATAAATATGAAATGTTAAATGTACATCCAATAGAAATGTAATATTTCCACTAACAGTTGAATGATTCTTTGAATAGATACTGTGGAAATTCAATTTATGTAGATATTTCAAAAAATATTATAAACCATCAACCTTTCAAATTGTCCAAACTAAATTACAACTGTAAGCCTTAAGAACTCAGAATAAATGTATGAATTGAATAAACTAGGGTTTCAACATCAAAACAGAACAACTGCCTCTGATTTTATAAGGTCCATGGTCAAAAATTGGACCATGATTCGTGCTACGTTTAAGTCTGAATGTTTTGGCCACAATCTTAATAGCCTGGATTCACGCAAAATAATAAGATAACTTTTATTATATTCTTGAAAACTTGGCTTATACATGTAGATTATTTCAAAAGTGAAATATTTACTTTTGATTATTTCAACAATTTAGCCAAGCTTAATTAGTTCTGATTAGGAAATATCTGTAGTGATTTTGCCGAATTCAGCCTACTTTACATATATATTTTCTGGTTATGGATGTAATTCTAATTAATAGTATTCCTCTTGAGGTTTTTATGGCTTTTATGACATTTAACATATTGATACAAATTTTATTTAAAAATAATTGAATTTGATAAGTATTAACATAGCATGCAAATAAGGTTAAAGTCGGGAATAGACCACCGAATTACCTTTTCATATGAATTTATCCGTATCGGAATGATGATTTTTTCACGATAAATATGTGCAATGGAGTTGAAAGAATGGAGTTTGCAAAATCAAAGTGCATCAAGGAAGTAATTGTGTGATTGTATGTTATACTTAGAAAAGTGTGTATCGAAATAAATCGAATCTAATAGAACAGTGATCCGAGCTGGACCGACGTAGGCTTATTCCCGACTTTTTCCAAAAATATAAATAAAATTTCATATTTTAAATGAACTAAATCCAAATAATACGTACAAACTTAAAAAAATATTAGGCTTTCTATATGTTACTAACTTTAATAAGAAGTAATAGAATTTTGATTTTTGAATAACCTAACCCCTACTTATCTCTATTTCAAGTGTAACTGATAATTTATTTACTAATAAATTTATGCATAGAACTTTTATTGTTCTACACATTTATATTTTGAGAGGAATACGTAGATTAGATTGTTCTAGGGATATTGCACTGCAACCTGAAAGATCTATTGTGTCCCAAAGAGAAATATGTAACTACCTAGGTAATAACGTAACCTATAAGCTATGTAAACTGATTTGGCCAACGTGTAGAGAAACAAACAATGTTTTGAGCCAACTTCTTTTATAGAAAGACCGACATTAGTTGGCCAACATTTAATGTAATAATGTGGATCCGGCTTTACTTATGCTCAAGTTAGTTCCATATCTCCTCCATGATTTTATCCATCTAACATGCTACATTGTTTTAGTTTTGACTGGTTTCGGATTCTCATTCATGTCAGAGTAAAGTTTTTTATCAATCACTGTGATGCGAAATTATCTCTTTACACGAACTGATTAAATAACTTACCCTGACAATTATTGATGAAAATCCGAAACCGGTCAAAACCAAAATAATGAAGTATGCTAGCACAGATAAAATCATAAATGTTATCCAGCATTGCAGACCAACTACATATTCAATAGTTCATTTCAAAATTGCTCCAAAATTTAGACAATATTGTTATTCTTAAATTATTGTAGTAAACTTTTGGCAACGTAGAAATGAAAAGTAAAATATAAGCGTGGTATAAAATGATTATTAAAGGTTGATGAATAATGAAAACAAATGATGCATCAATTAACCAAGAATAATGTTTAAAACAAGGCTGAAGTTAATCAAATAAATTTAAAAATTACTTACGTTTTTTCAACTACTATATTGTCTACTTTAACAGGGGATTTTGTAATTTGAATCTCTTCCCTGACATCATTAACGCCAACTCGTTTCTTTGGATCAACAGTTATATTTCCCTTCATTCGCATTTCCAATAATTATGATTTCGCTTTCCTCAGTAAAGATACTGGTATTCAGTTTTATGTTCTGAAAACAATAAACAACATTATGTAAAAAACTCAAGAGTCTATTCATAGGTTTTTACAAATTAATATTTCTTTAAAGGAATAACAAATTATTAGAACTTAAATTTTTGTAATTCAGATAAGAAACAGAAAAACGGTTACTTTTCAGAAACCTTCCTGCATAATTTATTATCATTTCAGACAATTATGAGGTAATATTCACATAGAATTAATAATAAACAAAAGCTTGTGTTTTAGAGTTGATAACTGGCAATAAATTGAGTTTGGACCATATACACAAAATGATGTTTGCGCTATTTCCTTTAATATTGTATCAAAAAATCAATTATTTTGCTATTTGATTTTAGTCGTCCATAATATCAAAATATCGTGTTTCCAATCACAAGGTCACGAGCAGCACCTATGCCTTCTCACTAGCAATGGAAATAAGGTTATATGGACTCGAGGTTATCTCTTTACAAAGGAACTAATGGATTTGTTTCTAATAATTCTAGGTTCTAATCTATATGAAGAATTTGTGTTTTTATAAATAAATTAAAAGCACAGTGCTGCTAAATTAATTAGTTTTTATTAATAAAAAGTTATGTTTTTAATTCAAAAAAGATTCTGCAGAGATATAAATTATTATTAGTTTTTTTATTTCCTGCATTATTAAAAAATAGTATTGAAACAGATTAATAACGTTTCATTTTTTATGTGTTCATTAAATGTATGTGAACCTATTAATGCGTTTATAGAAGAAATAAAATAAAAATCTGGTGTGATTTGAAACACTCAAACAATTTTCTTTTAATAAGGTTTTATACAAAATGACAATTTCTTTTTAAACCTACATTTAATCATACGACTTACGGTGAGTGGCGGAAGGGGGCAAGTACCTACCTATCAACCCAGGCTGGTACAAAAGATACTGCATTGTAGCCAAGAAGAGTGCGCCAATAATACTGAACAAACATTTCTGGGCATGACTATCTAAAATAATTTTTTTTTTGGAAAAGTGTTTCAAATAAAAGTGATAGGTTTATACGATCGTATCTGTGCAATTAATTAAGATAAAAGGAAATCGTTACAATAATTTTCGAGGAAATGCCAATAAACTCAAAAAGCAATAAAAAACTGCACTTTCGATTAATCGATTTTCTTCAAATTCGGAATTCTAACAATACTTCTAATATACATTAACAATATTTTCGTGGTATAACTAATTGTACATTACACTGAAATAAATTGTAATGAAAGATCTAGAGTAAGCATAAACGTTAATGTTACCCCCAGAAACCCCCCAAAAATCAATTTTCCTAGGAAAATGATTCAAATAAAAATAATATGTATCTTATATGTGTAGATAGTATATGAAATTTAAAGAAAATCATTGGAGCTATTTTCGAGAAAATCGCAAAAAAATGAAAAAAAAATCTATTCATTGAAGTCGTATTTCCGGTTTGCCCGAAACCTTTGTGTCAGATGCAGTCCGTCAATACCTAGACAGAATATCAAATTTGAGCTTTCTGCTCTTTTCCGGTTTTCGAAATATTTTGTTTTCTCTCTCTCTCTCTCTCTCTCTCAGACTATAATGGGGTTGATGAAGGAGAGAAATGATCTCGTTTGAATGAACAAATAAAATATGGTTAACACTGTATAATATAAGAAGTGACACTGACTGCCTGGACTTTACACTTAGAATGGTAGAGTATGGTAGAGTGGTAAAGGGTAATGGCACGTTGTGACTGGCGAGTGACCTCAGTTGTATGAACTGTCCTATATCTGTGTCCCGTCGCTGTATTTATGTTTCTCCCACTCTAGTCCCAGAGAGTGGTCCTGGCATTTTGTCTCTCTTTCTCTGCTACGAATACTCTCTTTGGATATCATTCTCTAAAAATATTTGTTTCGTACACAGGGTACTTCAAAACATGAATTTCCAGTGAAAACTCATACATAATAAATTAAAAATAGATTCAAGAAACTTAAAAACGTTAAAAATCAACATTTCCATAGTATTCTAAGCTAGGATATAAAACCAAAACCGGTCAGATACAAGAAAAGGAAGCGTCTTCTCTCTGGCGAACAAGTAAGTATCAGTTACTTTCTTCACTGTGTAATAAATTTACTATTCATTAGATCAGATATATCTAACTAAATGTAGCATAGGGCCAGTCAATTAGAGATAGTAAAAAAAAAAGGTGGCGTGGGGTTATACTTATATATCTGAGTAATTTGTAAGGTAGCGACCCTCTGTCTCTACCATTTCTTTGTAACTATAAACTTTTTAAAGAAAACTAAAAATAATTGACATATCTACTGATATTTAAAATGCACTCTGACGGTCACAGAAAAAAGTATATTTCTTTACAATCTTATGGCGCATAATTTCCTACGTTCATTTAACGTAACTCGCAACAAGTTACCATCTTCAACTTTTATCTTTATCGAGTGGCCTAACCTAGTAACTTATTTAAGACTACAGGCAACGCTCTTGGTGGATAGAATGAAAACAAAAAACTTAACTAACTTATCTAGCTGCTAATAAAGAAGAAAATGAAAAAAAAGTAATAATTTATAGAGACTTCTTCTCTGGAGAGTACTATTATAAAACCCTTAATGTTTTTTTTTGGCCTAATAGTACCAGTAGTTTTATCATATTTAAATTTAAAGTTTTGTTCAGTAACTACGGGTAATTTACTATAAAGTCAGAAACTATTACAAAAAAAATACTAGGAATGAAGCAGTTAAATATATATTTCACAATACGTAGCAAGGTGGAAAATGGCGGAACCAACTACATTTTTAATAAAAATTTGATATGAAACACTCACGCAACTTTCTCTTATTTCTTGTAACAGCAACCAAGAGAACAGAGAAAGAGAGAAACAAAATGCCAGGACCACTCTCTCGGATTAGAATGGGAGAAACTATATAAATACATTGACGGGACACAGAGGAGATATAGTTCAAATTAGTTCAGAAGATAGTTCACCAGTCACAGCATGTCATTACCCCTTCCACTCTACGTTAATCTACTATCTTTACTGTAAATACCAGGCAGTCAGTGTAACTCATTATTATATTACAGTGTTAACCAAATCTTGTAGACCAATTTTCCTCCAACCAACCCCATTATATTGCTATTAATTACAATTACATATATATGACAAAGTTTCTTTTCCCCCTAACTTACACTATAGCCCAGACGAGAGAGGCGCCAACATCATTGAACCAATCCTATGTAACTTGAAATTTACGCCACAAATACCACAGAATTATTTAAATCAATTTTTTTTCTTCTAGAAACAATGTCACAAATACAAGGTGATTGGTTTATATTTATACACTTAGCATTCCTAAGTTTAAAGGAAATCATTACACACGAATTAAAAAAAAAAACGGAAAAACCTATTCTGTAAAAATCGTACTTCCGTTTAGCCGGAGTTTCTTCAATTTTTGTAATTCTACCTTTGATTCTAATGTATACTAATATTCTATCAGCTGGAACCTGGATTAAAAATACTGGGTTTAAGCAGGTATCAGATTTCTCTGATAACGGGCCTGTTTTACTGGGCATGGTAGGTTCAAGAAAGATTTGCATAAGGTGGGATTGGTGGACTCAGAGCCCTTGTGTAGACTATGTCAGGAGGAGGAGGAGACGGACTCTCACCTATGATTGCGTCGCAGGTACGAGATCTTCGGCACTTTGAGACCGGAGGAAATCGTACTTCAAGAAGGACTGGTGGGGAAGGTCCTGGACCTCATGAAGAGGCGGCGCTTTCTCTACTAGGTACTGAGGGGTTAGCACAATAACCCTGGGTAGGCTGCAGTGCTTGGGTTCGAATCCCCCTCCTGCATTATTCTAATTCTATCAGCTACAGATCCATACATTGTTCTGAAGTGGTACTTTAGATGACAGCCACTGTACTCCCCAGAAACCTCAGGAAAATGTTTCAAATAAAAGTGATAGGCATTTATGAATGGTGATAGTATTTGAAGTTTTAAAAAAAAACCTCTCGGTAAAGTCCCCCCCCCACACCAGTTGCATGGATTTTGCCGCTAACATTCGTGAGAGATGCTGTAGTAGTACCTAAACGGAATACCAACTATAAGGTTCGTGCTATTTTTCAATTTCTATTTTTTCGACAAACACACACACAAAATTTTCTAACAATCTTCTTTTTCTTTTCGTATTCAGTATTCAATATTCAATTTTGAAAATTTGATACAATCATAATATTTCCTAAAGTAGGTGGAAATAAAAATTCTGTAATTTAAAAAAAATCGTAACAGAAATGTGAATCATTTTAATGAGAATCATTTCATATATTTTTTTTAAATTAAATCAAAGGGAAATATCCTGTGATTTGCGCAAAACACTGAATTACATTAAAAAAGAGAAAAAAAGACATTAAATTATACCAATCAGTTACATTGAATAAGAGCATTGGTGAAGTTTATTTGCTATTTAAATCATCAGCCAACAACCTAGTCAAGAAATTGGATGCGTTAGGCAGTAATTTTGCTTAATTGGTTATTAACAGTTTAAGCAATTATTTGATTTTAGTTTGATGAACACTTTTGAATCCAAATTTTCCAAATTAAATTATTTCAAATGTAAATATCCGGTGTAAAATGATTATGAGAAAATTTAAATTTTATGTTATACTTTGGTAAAATACGTGCTAATACATTGATCTCAAAATGGCCACCCAATCTGTCTGTTTGCATAAATGATAACATCAATTATTTGAAATATAATAATTAATAAAGTTCGAGTCAGTTCATCATTGAAAATTAACCAGTATTCTGGTTAACAAAAGAAAACAACAGTTTTTGATTATAAGCTTTGCCACCATCAAATATTATACGGGCAGACAGACATTATGGTTAGCCATATATATATAAACAAAATTATATATATAAACAAAAGAAGATTTTACATAATTTGGCCAATTATCATATTAATTAAAATATACAATGACGTATTTTGAATAGCTCAGAAAATTTATGCAAGAATAACAATTATTAATAATCTATTGTATATTAATTACGTACTTTTTTTTAATTATTAATTAAAAATTATAAAAATTCATTTTGATAAACTTCACAATACAAGACATTCTAAATTAAAATAAAAGAAAAAAAAAAAGTTAATTTAATTAAAATTAGTAGAACTGTCACAGCTTTTGTGACGTAATTATTGGACTAGTTTCAAGTGTTACATAAATTTCAGCGAGAATATCCAATAAAATCTTGGATAAACCATAAATTTGAAAAGTTTGATAAAGATAACTTGAAAAAAGGATAATAATAATCGGTGGTAATAATAATTACAACATTTTTAAAAATTGCTTCAGCGTAGCCTGAGACGAAGTCAGTGTAACCATGTGTTCCTATATAATTATTTCTCTGCCATTCTAAAAGTTCATTCTACCGCAATAAATGATTAAACACGTTAAGAGAGAAGAAGTGGGGGTGGGGAGAATATAATAATAATAATAATGATTTAATACGTAACATTAACAGTACCGTAACTGTTCGAATGTTTTAATTATCCCAACCTTCTCTTTAAATAACAATTAAATATGGCCACCAATTCTGTAATCTACAGAAATTTTCAGTTTTTCTAGCGTTTATGTAAGGGAAAGCTTTTCGAGCCTGTTTGTTCAGTGTTAAATACTGTTATATTAATGTAATAGGTTCCGAAGGGAGGGATCCAAAGCAGACGGAGAGAGAGAGACACACACACACAGGATCACTCTCTAGTTTAGGCCAATAGTGGAAGAAACTGTTTAAATACAGGTGTGTCAGCTATAGGAGGGAGTCTACCGACAGTCTTGCAGCAGAGTTCATACAGCAGTCTCAACACGTCACCAACCTTTCTCTTTAGCTCTCACTTCCATTTGGGGATGATGTAATAGGTTCCGAAGACAGGGATCCAAAGCAGAGAGAGAGAGAGATAGAGAGAGAGACAGGATCACTCTCTAGTTTAGGCCGGACTACAATGGAAGAAACTGTTTAAATACAGCTGTGTCAGCCATTGGAGGGAGCCTACCCGACAGCCTTGCAGCAGAGTTCATCCAGCAGTCACTAAGCGTCATCAACCTTTCTCTTTACCTCTCACTACCATTCTATATACTCGTATTTTAGTGAAAAGTCCAGGAAGTTTGTGCTATTTTTCTATTATACAGTGTTCAGCTTTACTTCTAGTTTATTTATCTATTTAACCAACTTCTCTCCATCTCAAACCTATCATATTGATTTCAAGTTTCTTTTTTTTTTTATTGCAAGTACTTGCTACGATTTCTATTGAACTTGAAATCGGTCAGAAATTAGACGACTAATTTCTGATTTTGGAAATATGAATGCTAGTAAAGTGAATTTGTAATCAGTATATACTAAAACCAATATTAAATTAAAAATTAAAATAATTAGAAAAATAGAGCTAAAAAATTGTAACTCGTACATTCTATAGTAAAATTGAATTCAAATGTTTCCCGTTGTACAAGTGAATATCTTTCTATACATGCAAATAATAACTTATTAATAATATTTCATTTAATAGGTCAATTGATGAAGTTGGACAGTTTATTTTATGAATACGCAAATATTTTAATCACTTTAATAACAGTGAATTTAACGTGGGTCGTTAGGTGAACATTTAATTTCGAACAATTCACACATAATATTACGTCCTACAGCAGTAGAAATTATTACATATCTCATCTGGCCTAGATATAGAATAACGGAGATTGTAAAGGGACTTTATTTAAAAAAAAAAAAAAAAAAAAAATTGTTTAAAATAAGATAATTCACGTTTTGTTGTAGCAGTGTAACAATATAATATTTTCGTGACCAAAAACTATTCAAAACAAATAATAAAACATAAAAACTTATTAAAGATGTCAACGAAGCAAAATAGAAAGATACTAAAATCAACCAACCGTTCATTTCAAATATGGCTGACTTATTAATTTTTGTTGTTTTTTTTTTTTTGGACTCAAAACTTTTTTAAAGAAACGTTTACTTCAATTATTATCGTTAAAAACTTTGTATTTATTTTTTTATTTTTTTTTTTTTTTACGTAAAAGTTTGTCTCAAGAGAAAAAAAATATTAATTTAAATCAAAAATGTTTTTTTATGAAATCAGAAACAATGAAATAAAATTACACATTCTAAATTATGGCTGCTATTTATTTGCTTTCTCTCCATGTCAGGGTCTGATTAATTTTTGTATATTTTAGCAATAAAATTGTTTAATATATAAACTCAAGGCTGACAAATATACTAGAGAGTTTGTTTGATGTATTATTTTATAGAAAAAAAATCTGGTGTGAAACACTCACACAACTTTCTCTTACTCCAGTTCTCAAAATGATAATTGACAAATTTTATAGTTTGTGTACCAAATTTAATGAAATTCGTCGAAAACTGAAAAAACTGTTCAGTAAAAGCGCACTTCCGGTTAACTAATTTTCTTGAAACTCGGAATTTCAGTCATCTATTTATTTCTAACTAATTATGTTTGGATGATAGAATTGTATAATGAACTAGGATAGCACTTTGATGAAAATCTAACCCCACTCCTCCTCTAAAAGTGCTCTTAAAAGAAATTTCCCAGAGAAATGTTTTAGATAAAAGTTCTAGATCTTTGCATGTTTAGTTTATATATGAAGTTTCAAAAAAATCGTCAGAGCTATTTTTGAGAAAATTGCGAAAAAGTGAATAAATCATTTAGTAAAGTGGTAAAGTAAACGCACTTCCGGTTATCCGATTTTTTCAAATCGGAATTTCAACAACATATTTAATTCTAATTAACATTATTTAGATGGCAGAATTGTCTAATAAACTGAAATAGCACTTTAGATGGAAACCTAACCCCACCTCGCCCCCAAAAGTGCCCTTCAATGCATTTTCCCAGAGAAATGTTTCTAATAAAAGTTGTAGCTCTTTGTATGTGTGGTTGATGTTTAAAGTTTAAAGAAAATCGTCGGAGCCATTTTTGAGAAAATCGCAAAATGTAAAAAATCCAACTAGTAAAGTGGTACTTCCGGTTGAGGAATTTTTACAAATAACGTACAGTCAGATCCCATGGTGACCTCTAACGGAATATCAAATTTCAACTGCCTACGATTTTTCGTTTTTGAGCTATGCTGTTCACATACATACATACACAACACACACACACAGACCATTTGCTAAAAACCACTTTTTTGGACTCAGAGGACCTCAAAACGGATATTTCCGGTGAAAACTCGATACCGAAAATTTGACACGATTACAATACTTCCTCTTACTAGGAGTAAGAGAAAGTAAAAGAAGAAGTAGAAGTTGTAAAGAAAGCTCAGCTTTTTTAAAAAAAAAAAACCTCCCAAAACTGAAGCATTGGAGGGCCTATAATGCGATAGTACCTGCGGTTTCTGTGAGGAAATATAGAAGACTCCCAATACAACCAATCTCCCAGAGAAGATTTGGGAGAGGAAAAACCTCTCAGTGAAGTCGCACTTATGGTTGATGTATTGATGGATGGGTATAAGAGAAGGTAATTTCCGAATAATGTTTAAAAAGCACAATAGAATTTTTAAAAAATACCTTTAATGGAAATAACATTTACCAGTTAATGGATTAAAATTGTCCAAGGAATACTTATCAAGCCATTAGCAAATAGTTAAGCCAACAATGGGTTTGCTTCTTATTGAATAAAAGTTATAGTTGAAATTGTTACATGTAAATTAAGTATTGTTATGAATTAATGTTTTATAATGGAAGGTCAATTGTAGGAGGTATTGGCGGGTGAAGGATAGGAGGAAAGGTAAGTGCTGCATTAGAGAGCATTACAAATATAGCCGTCTATTCCATTAGCCAGCAGTGCTTAGCTCTTGAGCACTCGGTTGCACAATTGTTCACTTCCAGTCTTGTTCAGTACTCTATAACCACTCAATATTTAATCACTGATCAAAGGATAACAAAATAATTGAATATTTCATGAAATGGACCTACTCTTCAGTGGCGAGGATTATTTGGAGCAAGATTACTTAGTCAATGTGACTTGGGCTCTTGGCTATTAGTTCATCTTTGACTGATTCTAAATATTAAATAATCCAAACAAAATATACAATAAAACGTTAGCTACAATATTAGTTCAGTAGTGGTGGCAAATGAACATGAGTTTTTTTTTTTTTTTTTTTTTTTTTTTTATTTACTTTCTCTACTCCTAGTAAGAGGAATTATTGTAATCGTGTCAAATTTTCGATATCGAGTTTTCACCGGAAATATCCGTCCCTCAATACCAAAAAAGTGGTTTTAAAAAAAATAATGTATATAAATATATGTACCTGAATAGCATAGCTCAAAAACAAAAAAAACCACAGAAAGTTAAAGAAAACTTAATATTCCGTTTAGTTATCACATGGGATCTGACAGTATGTTAACTGTCAAAATTCCTTAACCGGAAGTACCACTTTACTAGTTTTTTTTTTTTTTACTTTTTTGTGTTTTTCTATTGCTACGACGATTTTCTTCACACATGGTATATCAACTACACATACAAAGAGCTATTTGAAACATTTCTCTGGGAAAATTCATTTAAGGGAAGTTTTGGGGGAGGGGTGGGATTAGGTTTTCATCTAAAGTGCTATTTCAGCCTACTATACAATTCTGCCAACTAAATAATATGAATTACAATTAAATATGTTGTTGAAATTCCGAGTTTGAAAAAAATCGGTACCGGAAGTGCGTTTACTGTACCACTTTAGAAATGATTGTTTTTTTCTTTTGCCCCCCCCCGATTTTCTCAAAAATGGCTCCGAGATTTTCTTAAAACTTCTTGTATAAACTAAATATACAAAGATCTACAACTTTTATTGAAAACATTTCTCTGGGAAAATTCATTTAAGGGCACTTTTAGGGGAGAGGTGGGGTTATGTTTTTCTCTAAAGTGTTATCATCATAGTTGATTATACAATTCTATCATCCAAACACAATTAATTAGAAATTAATAGATGGCCAATATTCAGAGTTTCAAGAAAATTAGTAAAACCTAAAGTGCGATTTTACTGAACAGTTTTTTCAGTTTTCGACGAATTTCATTAAATTTGGTACACAAACTATGAAATTTGTCAATTATAAATGTTAAGAACTGGAGAAAGTAGTGTGAATGTTTCACACAAGATTTTTTTTTCAAATTTAAGGCGCTTTAACATCTATAGTCATGAGCGCCCGGAGACTTCTCAGTGCACTCCGGCCTCCGGACAGTGTTCTCTCGTCACAGACAGCATTGTCCATCACCGAATAGTGAGCTGTAGAGGCTTCTAGGAAGAAAAAAATCTAAGGGTAGCACTGGACTCGAACCCGGGACTTCCGCGTGATAGTCCAACGCGCTAACCACTTAGCTAATCCCTCCCCTGACGAGAGTTTGTTTTTATATTTACTACTATATTTGTTGTATTATTATAATTGTATATTTTTTCTGCAAATTTAGAATTACTAAAAAACAATGATGAGATAGCACATAACATATACAAATTAATGAAAACAGGAAGGTTATCTGCAGAAAGGTTATACAATGCTGTGGTAATGGTTAACTATATTAGATTATGTTTTCTGCTATTTACTTTAATTGTTGTATTGTTTAAATATTTAACAATGTTAAAACTAATTTGAAATGTATTGCCGATAGAACATGTCCTAGAATAAGATACTGGATTTATATAGCAAAAGAGTACTAATATTTCCCGATCCCAAGGAAGCTTTAGTCGCGATTGCCTTAGGCAATTACGGTTTCATATGCGCAAAGCAATAACTGCTATTACTGGAGCTAGTTACGAAAAGCAAACTGCCTAACTCGATCTAATTTGAAAGGCTTCGCAGAGAAAGAGGAAATATTGCTAGAGAAGTGTTGGGCCTACCTTTTTGTGAGACGAGTCTCTCAGAATCTGCCAGAAGCTTAAAGTTCATCACCCGTTATAACTTTCTCTAGCACACTACCAAGAAATCGGCCTAGCTGGTTCTCCTTGATAATATCTTGATATGCAACGTGGAATATATGACGTCAAAGCTCTCTTTTGATGCTTTTTGTTCATATATTTGGACAATCTTCAAAGCTGGCACGCAAGATATCTGTTGTATGCAGTTACTTGGGGAGTAGCGATCCCACGGGTTACCACAGTTCAGTACACTACGCACTTCGTCAGAACAGAACTACATACACTCTACTCTTTACAGACAAGGGCAAACACAGTAAACAAACTAGCGTCTCCGTCGCTAGTTAATTGGCGTAAGCCAAGGGAGAAGGAAGGGGTTAGCTCAGTGGTAGCACTTGGGCTAGCAACGGAGGTTCCGGGTTCGAATCCAGCATGCTGCCCTTAGATTTTCTCTTCCTAGGAGCCTCTACAATTCACTGTCCGGTGATAGGCATTGTTGTCTGTAGCTAGAGACAAGGGCTTGGGGCGATCTTAACAATAGATCTTTCAGGTCGCATCCCCTACAACAAGCTACAACCTTCAAAACTGATCCCCTTGCAACTACAAGAGAAGTTGCCGACTATTGTATGGACGTTTGGCATTTGAAGCCAATTGAAAACAGTTTGCGTGCTAACCATGAGAGCTGACCTATCATAAACAAAATCGTCATTTTAAAGTGATGTATTTCCTTACTCTACAACGTAAAGTGGATTTCGTATGAACATTTCCCAAAAGCCAAACTGCCACCAAAAAAAAAAAGAAGGATTATGATCTTTATTTGGTGGTCTAATTCACTGTAGCTTTCTGAAACCCTTGCAAAATGTGAGAGGATCCATAACAGAGAATGAGAGACAAAAATGACAGGATCACTCTCTCGGCCTACAGTGGGAGAAACTGCATAAATACAATGACGGGAGATAGATATACAACAGAGTTCACTCGCCAGTCACAACGTGTCATTTACCTCACCCTTTACCATTCTGCCATACTCTACCATTTTAGTGTAAAGTCCACGCAATCAGTGTCACTTCTTACATTATATAGTGTTCAGCCATATCTAGTTTGTTCATTCAAAACAAACCATTTCTCTCCTTCATCATACCCATTATACAAAACCATTACATCTAATAAATATATGTTCAACAAATGATGAAATGCAGCGAAAATTGAACGGCTGTAACCGGCACTGGCTAACAGAAAGGGAAAAGTTGAACGAATTGGGCTACGGAAGTTTTACATCGTCATTCGCCATTTTTACTTAAGACTTTTTCAAGCCTATCGAAAACTTTTTGCAGGGAAAACCACCAGCAGGATAAAGAAAAAGTTTTTGATGTTGTCTTGAATCCAGAAGCAGGAATTTTTACGCTACGAAATAAACAAATTTATTTCTTGTTGGCAAAAAATGTGCTGATTCCTATTTTGATTAATATGTTTCACCCTAGCTACGTTTGATTTAAAACTCACGATCCGAAATCGTAATTACTTTCGCATTAACTAAACATTAAAGTGTTATCAAAATATTCTAATTGAAAGATGGTAACACTGTCATTAATTAGTTTTAATATCTAGAGATAATAAACTACTTTATTTATTTTATTTGAATGTTGCAGAAAAAAAACTACTTTTATACAACAGTGAATAAATTTTCCTTGGTTCCTTGTTTTTATAATTATTGAAAGTGAAACTAGTTTTCTTACTAGTTTTTAGTTTAATCATTTACGATTACAATAAAAAAAAAATGTATTTTTTATTATTAAATATGTTTACTGTATTTAGGAAATTATTAAAATCGAGTGTTAAAATTAAAATGTCTTTTTTTCCATTTATCACTTTACATTATTGAAAAATATATATTTTCCTATGTCATATGTAGACGTCTTTAATATTATATAGATTTTAAAGTCACTCAATATATCAAAAATGACACACTATGAAGAAAAAAAAAGAAACTTTACATACTCTTAAGGAATTCTCCAGAAATTCACTTTATCCGAAAAATGTTACAAATAAATATGAAACAAATTCATGAATGGATTATATTTAGAAAGATAAAACAATTGAAACTATTCGAGAAAATCAGTAACCCTGAAAATAGTGTTTTAATGGTTTTGTTTTTTTGTCAGGTTAATAGCATTTTGTTTACATAATAATAACATTCCAATTCATTGGCTCTTGTCATACCAATAATTTGTTTGGATTGGTAATGTAGCTTGACAGGGAGTGATGTGGCTAAACTCAATCTTAATAAATATTAAAATTAATATCTGCCATTTCTACTGATTGTATTATTACTTATAATTAAAGCATAAAAAATCTTTCTATTGAACCTTTTTAAGAAATTGATCAAGTTATTTCATTATTGCGAACTTAGAAATTATAAATATTTTTTTTATAAATTTACAATTATTTTAAAAATTATGAATTAATAAAAGTAATAATTGTATTATATATTAAGTCAAGGATAGAATATTCATGATTTTTTTTTAAAATTTTCTAAACATATACGCTGGTAAGAAATTTTATTTCTTCTTTATATATGTTGGTCAAACTGTAGATGACCAATTAAGGCTGGAACGTAGGATGTCTGACAAGATAGAATTGCGAAACAACTTTCTCTTCACATTATTCCCAGAGAAGAAATGTTTTGAGTGTGCCTTTTATTTAACTTATGTGTATAAGCGTGTGTATGTGAACAGCATAGCTCAAAAAGCGAAAAATTGTAGAAACTACAAACATTTGATATTCCAACATTAGATCATCTGTCAAAATTCCTCAACCGGAAGTACCACTTTACTTGTTGGTTTATTTATTTTTTTGCGATTTTCTCAAAAATGGCTTCAACGATTTTCTTTTAACTTGGTATATCAACTACACATACAAAGAGCTACAACTTTTATCTTAAATATTTCTCTGGGAAAATTCATTTAAGGGCACTTTTGGGGGAGGGGAAGAGCTAGGTTTTCCTCTAAAGTGCTATTTCAGTTTACTATACTATACAATTCTATCATTTAAATAGTATTAATTAAAATTAAATGTATTATTGAAACTCCGAGTTTGAAGGAAATCAGATGACCGGAAGTGCGCTTTTACTGAACAGTTTTTCAGTTTTCAACGAATTTCATTAAATTTGGTACACTAAATATAAAATTTGTCAATTACAATTTTGAATACTGGAATAAGAGAATGATGTTTTGAGTGTAACATACCTCATTTTTTTTCTATTTATAAAAAATATATAAACATACACTTACTTCGTTATTTGAGTTATTTTTTTTATGTGTTTTGTCTCTAATCCTTTTTTTTTTTTTGAAAAAACAATGGCTACTTAAAAATGTATAATCCTTTGCTAACAAACACCTCAGTTTTCCAAAGAAATTCGCATTACTTTCAACAGAAAACATTAAAAAAAAAACAGATAATATTTATCTGTGATCGCAGAGAAAACTCACTTATACGGAATTATGGTAATTTGTTTCTTAAGGGTTCAACTTAGAATTACATATTCATTCTCTTAATGTTAGTCGATCGATTTCCAGAAATATTGAAAGCAATTAACAAGTAACCATCTTATGCACTGTTTAAAAAGCTCGAACTTTTATAATTTACAAGTAATATAATTATACAAGAATATTTTAAAATGGTAACCAATCGTCAGTGATTTATATATACTCTATAGTTTCGAGGAGTAACATCGGTGCCCTTCTTCAGGAGCTCTGCAAAATTTATTTAAGAAAATTTAGATTCCTACTTAAGAATATATTAATTTTAATGATTTTATTTATTGTTTTTGAAAATAATTCATCATTGCTTTTACATTCTAATCTACATATATATATATAAATTCAGCATCCGTATGTTTGTGGCCGCAAAACTCGAAAAGTAGACGATGGATTGACTTACAATTTTTACACAACGTTACATTTCTATATAAGAGTGTTTATATATACTTTTTATTCTCAAATTCCCATGGAAACGGGAAATTCCGAGGGTTTCGTGAGTTTGGCAGAAATAGACAGACGCAGACGTCCAGAATACTGCACAAAATACGTCAAGAAACGCAATCATGGCTAGGATTTCACAGAAGAAATATACAATGAAGCGCTAATCTTCATTGAGGATCTTTGTCTTGCAATGTGTGGCAAAATGTTGGCACTAACGAGACAAACAGTACCGAATAAGTCGATCAATGCAACATTCGAGAGAGAACTGCTCAGGGAGCAATCATATATTAGAAATGACTTACACCTATTCGTCCAAGAAAATACACTGAAACTCCTTCAAGAACAAAAAATAGCATTTGAAACTATCATACAAGCTGCGAACAAACAATAATCCGGTGGATTTACTTTTTAGACGCTCCAGATGGAACTGGAAAAACGTTCTTACTTAATAAACAAAGTAATTAAAATAGATCTTTTTTCTTCATGTTTAAATCTTGATGTGGCTCTGCCATTTTGTAATAATTTTATGCAACTTAATAAAAAAAAATTATTACTAGGATTTGTACTATTTATTATATGACTAAAATTTATTTTTAAAATTTTTTCTACAGATGTCTCTTTATTTTTATTTTGATTCATATTGATTTAATTTTGTATTGTTTTACATAACTCTATTCTAAATATTGTTTTACTGATAATGTATAATTTATTTTATGTTTTATTTACGTCTATTAAATGACGTATTATCTAACAAAAATCTGGTATAATTTATATATCTATTCTTGGAAACATAATTCTTTTATTGATGATTGTATATCAAAATAAATAATTATATATCTTCATCATCTAGACCTACAAGATGGGGGGGGATTGTAAAAATAGGCCAGTACAACATTTACACCAAAACGTTCATCCTAATCAAAAGGTTGAAAGAAAGAAAATATATATTAGTAAGAATAATGATAATAAAACGTTTCCAGGAAGATATGAACTAAGTCTGTATTTAAAATCTTGACATAGGACTCTACAGCCGTCAGATAGGAAGGGACGACTATATATATATATATTTTTTTTTTATTTTATTTAAAGATTTTTACAACTGCACAGTAACCATGCATTAAGTAAAAAAGATAAATAATGAAAATGGAAGTATGCGCGTTGGTTAGTGCGCACACCCTGGCTTGAAGTTGTGAACGACGACTATCCAGCGATAGTAGTCGTTATACGCCATTATGGCCTTAGTGTGCACGATTGTATCTCAAGACAGCCGTCGTTATACATTGACGCGTTAGTCATCTTGGCGGGTTTGTGGGGAGAGTGGAAGTACAGAGAACTTAGATTAGGGGATTGGAATGAGAAGATAATTTGGAATGGAATTTTTAGGTAGCGGGATTTGGCTAAAGTGGTGACGAAGGGAATTTTTAGGTCAGTGTGGATAGTGAGGTTAGAGACGTAGAAGGGAGCATTGACGATGGTGCGTAGGATTTTGGACTGAAGGGATTGAATGCGATATAGGTTTGTTTTTTGGCAGTCCCATATAATTCGAGTCCGTATGTCCAAATAGGAGCTAGTAAGGAATTGTACAGTTGTCTTTTGTTGTGGAGTGTAAGTTTTGAGCGTTTGTCTAGTAGTTTTTTTTTTTGCATTCTGTATCGGTAATTTAGTTCATTTCGTTTGAGTCAAGTGTGAGGGTTCCACGTTAATCGTCTGTCTAGGTGGAGTCCGAGATAGCGGATATGAGTTACAATTGGGAGAAAATTATAGTTAAATTGAATGGCGGGAAGGGTTTTTCGGTTTTAGATGACGACTATGTGCTTGGATTTGTGTTGATTAACCTTGATTCTCCACTTACGGAGCCTGGGTTCGAGGACAATGAGATGGGTTTGAAGATGGCGAGTAGCCATGAGGGATCACTATTAGAGGAAAGGATAGCCGTATCATCGGCGAGGGTGAAAGTGGTAGTATTGGGATGTAATGGGAGATCAGCCGTGTATACTGTGAATAAAAGAGGAGCAAGTATGCACCCCTGTGGGACGCCATCAAGGATGGGAAATATAAGAGAAAATGAGGTTGACTATATAAGAATGAAAGACAGAATATCAAAATCTTTCATTTTTATTTGATAAAAAAAACCTTAATAAAGTTGACTGATATTAACGCAAGTTCTGTAATCAATCTTAATAATAACAAAAGGAGCACATCTGTAAAGTTAAATATTTAAATTAAATATTCGGATAATCCTTTAACTGTGTTGTTCAAAAAAAGAGTCCACAACGCCAACGCTAACAGAGAACAGAGCTTCAAAATTTTGTTAATTACAAAAATAATTTTTTTTTTTAATTAAAAATTGTACATTTTCTTTAAAAGTACGTAACAAATAAACATTATATAAATGAAATTCATAAATAATAAAAACGGAAGTGACCGAAGCCAAAGGAGTTGGAGGTCATATTAATTTAGATATTCAAATATTACACGTTTATATAAATGTTTTTATATAAACATTCTTAAAAATTAACTACCGTGATTTTTCTCAATATAAGTATTATAGTCATTTAAATTAATTTGAAACAATTAGCTGAAACGAAATTATTTCCTATTTAACGTCATCAATTTTTTTATAGAATATCTTATGAAATGAGCTTAGAGCTTATCTGTCTCGTCTTTTCTAATTTTTGCACCTATATATGTACAAAAAGATTAATTAGAAATAAATAGTTAATAGTTTTTAATATGGTACGTTAAATGAATCTCACAATTCACATATTACATGCTCTTATTTGTGGTAAGAGGAAGTGTTACTGCTAATTCGAGTGAAATTTTTGAAATCATATCTTCTCCGGAAGTAAATGTTTCGAGGTCCTCAAATATGAAACATTGTTTTTAGTTCTTCCAAAATGAAAAATTTGAGCAAGTTGCTCAAATTTGATATTTCATCTACGTACCACCATCGCATCTGATGGGAAGATTTCGTGTAAAATCTATCAACCGGAAGTGTGACTTTCATTGAATTTTTTATTTATTTATTTATTTTTTTCTTTTTTCTTCAGTATTTCATAATTATCTCGAAAACGACACCGTTGATTTTCCTTAAACTTCGTATACTTTCTAAAGAAATAAATACCCGCCACTTTTAATTGATTTGGAGAGGAGAGGGGGCGAAGTAACACTTCAGTACAATGTATGGTTCTAACTCTTACATAATATTAATATACATTAGAATCCATGGTACCATTACAAATTTGATGAAAACCATTAACCAGACGTATGACTTTACAGAATAGGCAGAATAGACTAAACATTTGTAAGCATTGCACTTAAAGGAAAATTTGTTAATTAAATTACATTAATTAGATTAAGAGAAAGCCATGGGAGTGTACACACCATTTAATAGATTTTAGAATAGAGAGAAATGAGTGTGGAAGGGTTTTTGAGATTAAGCTAGATGTATAATTAACTAGAGAGACAAAACTGCCAAGACTTTACACGTAAATAGAAAATTTGGTAGCGAGAGATTTAGACTGAGTAAAGAAAAAAGGTAGTAGTTGGTTGCTGACGCGTTATAACTGCTGTATAAACTGTTCTAAAGACTCTCCTTGTAGGGATAGCGTTGTATATATATGCAGAGTCTCCCACTGTAGTCTGGCCTAAGTAGCGAGTGAGATTCTCAATTTTGTCTTGGATCCCTCTCTTCGGATCCTATTACACACCAAATTTTTTTTTATTTTGATTTTATTGCCAATTTGATATTATTCAAATCAAAAGTCATTTAAAAAACTAAAAAAAAAATTCCTTAATAATAGTAACTCAATTCAGACAGACAAATAGGACTTTCCAAACTCTTTGTTTTCTAAACTAAACCTTCCCAATATTATTGGAGGTAAAATAGAAATTTTAATATGCCTGTCAGCCCGCATGTTTTTTCCAGTATTGCGTAGCAACCGTTTCTGACTTTTCAAGGGAGGTGTGTATTTGGACATGGCGTGACAGAAGTGGGGGGATACTATTACCGGAATTTGCTTTCTTTAAGGGAGGGAGGCCGATATATTAAGGGATAAGGAGGGGATTAGGAGGAAGAGCATTAGGAGAGGAGAAGTACATCTAAGCAAAAAAATGAGTTCTTTTTCTCCAAAGTCAGGTGCCATATTTAAAGAATAGTATTTGGTGGTGGGGGGGGGGGGATGTTTCACCATGGTCCATGTTTCACCAAGTTTTGGGCGCCTAATGGAGGAAGATAGTATGGGGTTAGATAATGGAAAGGTGGAAAGAGAGGGGTCGTCATTGTCTTGTCGTTTTCTTTTTTCCAACAATAATTAATATTTTATTCATTCTAATATTTTCTTATTTTGCTCTGAACATAATTTTGCTTATTAATCAAACTTACACAAAAATTGTCTACGTTTTTTTTGCAAACGAACATGACTGAAGTAAGCGTTTTCTTATATGTTTATGACAATGCTTGGTTAATACCAGTCTTGGCATTTACAATATTTTTAAAATGTAATGATGGATGTACTTTTTTTTTCTTTTCTTTTTTTTGGCGCATCGACTGTCTTGGCCATTAGCGTCCGTATCAATACTAACAATAGTTATTTTGGCCGTTGTTAATGAAACAAGCAAAAAATTACTTAGCTCGGGCTAAAGAAGAAACTTTTTATTTTTAAAAGTTTATTCGACATTTTGGACACCTTTGGTGTCCTTCCTCAGGAACAGTTAAGGATGAATGGAGAGTTAAATGATTCGTCTTTTAATTTAACTCTCAATTCGTCTTTAACAGTTCCTTAGGAAGGTCTCCAAAGGTAAAAGTACAAAGTTTCTTCTTTGGCCCACAGCCAACTAATTTTTTTCTTGTTTGTAATAATAGATATGTTTTTAATACAATTATAAAGTCTACACAATAAAATAATAAAAACAGAGTGATAAGATTACTGTGGGAATTGGTTGTCTATACCACCGCAACACTAAAGGTTAACCCCGCCTCATTGGGCACTTTTAATAAATCACAAAACGGTTCCAGTCCTCGAGAGAACCTTTGAATAAGCCTCGACGAACAAGGCCCTCGTTGCCTTGATGCCTTGTTAATGTGCCTACTGTCCCAAACAATCAAACGATTAAAACCTTATTTTTGAATTGCGCTAGAATGTTTAGCCTTGTGAAATGACATGGTAGGAATAGTTAACTTGCAAAGGGAATGATATATGAGATCATTACGACTTTGGAAACGTGCGTGTTCTTCCTTAATTAAGATCTCAACAGCGTATATTACTTTTGCAAAAACAACTTTTCAGCTTTGAATGTATGTTGAAACGGAAAAATTAATCATGTAATGGAAGAGACAGGACACACGTCTGTAGGCCAGAGAGATTTACTCTAAAATGAAGGATAACAGAAAAACAGAATTTCTTCTTCAGATGAGAAAGAAAAAAACAGAAAACAATTACATAAAATTACAGAGGACATTTCTTACTCCATATTTTAGTTGCATCATATTTAATAGAATGCGATATTGAGGTATGATTAAAAATATAAATGTTACAAGTATTCATAAACTTCCTTTTTGGATAGGAAATTGAAATTCCGTCCAATTATTATTTTTTTCTTACTGTTGAATTCTGTTAAATTTTTTAGGAATTGGGGTATATATATATATATGTATGCAGATGGCAGTTCAATATAATGGTAAAGTTCAGATAACTGAAACTTAGTATTCCGTTTAGGTGATGCCAGGGAACGTAACAATAAGGTTTTTAGTCAAAATCGGTCGACTAAAAGATCACCCCTTTTTGCTATTTTCTTGAAAATGGCTCTAACGATTTTCCTTTAACTTGGTATATCAACTAATCATAAAATGAGCTACAATTTTTGATTGAAACAGTTTTTCCCAAAACAATTCATTTCATTTTTTTTTTTTTTTTTTTTTTGAGGGAGATGTGGCGGCTTTAGGCTTTCCTCTAAAAGTGTCATTTCAATTATAATATACGATTCTATTATCAGTATAATATAAATAAGAACTGAATGTGTGCCAAAATTCTAGGTTAAAAAAAAAAAATCAATTGACCGAAAGTGCGACTTTTTATTGCGTAATAAAATTTCGAATATATATCGTATTTTTTTAATTACCGATGACATTTATAAACTAAAGGGTACTCATGTAAATAAATCAAAACTAATGTCAATTGTAATGAGAGAATGTCATAGGGAAAAATCAACAAATTTGTTCAACAGTTTCATCATGATGTAGGTACAACAAACATTACAGATAGAAGATAAACATTATATAAAGTAATGACATGTTTTATTAAAACTGATCATGAATTAATTTTTAAAAAAATATTAATATTGGGTAGAAACCTGAGGCTGAAAATATTTTAATTTTATTTTATATAATATATTTATTTTATTTATTTAAATATTTGGTCCCATCATGGTGAAATGGTTAGATACGTGGACCGCCATACTGACATGTATTGCGTGTTATTGGAGTTTTAATGTACTATAGTGCCTCTATCTGGTAGTTGGGACAGACGTAGAGAGCCCATTTCTGAAAATATGAGAATTTCTTTATAAAATTATTATTTTATTTATTTCAAATTAATGTAAAATTAATTTTTTTTTTTTTTGTGAAATTTTGAAAGATAAGAGGAGTGAATCTCATTTCTCATATCAATTCCGACATCTCTATAAAATAATAGTTAAGTAATTTTGTGCAGCATTGCCTTGATTTGTATTTAATATATAAAGTAAAACGTCTATTAAAACGCTTCATAAGCTAAAAAGTTTCCACATGGATATTATAGATAAAGAGGATGCCAGCCACCAGAACAAGTTGAGCCTAGATCGGGATCGCATGTTGCAGACGCATGAAGCGGCAGATACTGCACAGAGATAATGGTGATTCCAAAAAAACCTCCTGACGGACTAAGACGCTATCATCTAGAGAAGATTAAGGAGCCTGAACACAAACAGAGTTGGATAAGGAGACAGATATCTTCCAAGAGACCATACAAATTTTTACAGAACTACACAAATTCTTCTTGAGATTTGACTTACCCTGCCACCAATCGGTAATCGATCTTTCAAGACATAGCAATTTTTCCTTCAAAGAAAAATAAAATAAACCTAACTGCCAGACTCCCCCCCCCACCTTCCCCCCCCCTTGAAATAAAAGTGATAACTTTTTATCACTGCAGTGAGTATTGCAAATTCAAAGAAAAATAAAAAAAGCTGCGGTAGCTGTGGTAAAAACAATAATCCAAATAATTCAGAAACTTATTATATAAAGACGAACTTCCGTTTGATGAATTTTGACCGAAATATTCATTTTAGATGTAATAATGGTATTTAAATAAAATGACAAGCTTGAGCTATCTGCGATTTCTCGTTTTAGAGATATTTTATTCACACAAAGGCATAATTTAACTTTTTTGAAGACATCTTTATCTTATACAGGAAACCTAAAAACGCGTACTTCCGGGGAAAACTCCATTATGAAAGTTTGACATGATCGCGTAGTAATAAGAAAAAGTATAAGTTTATTTTTTTACTATAGAAAACATTCCTTATTATAGAACAATATGCAAATTATATTTGTTCAAGGTCGAATTAGTTTAACTAAAAACACTAAAAGGTTTTTGCCATTGTTTCATTTCTAGGCCAAAGAAAGACTTCATTATAAGGGCTGGTTTATTAACTGTATGATAATTAGGATTTAATAAATAAATGAATATCTAATAGAACTTACTAATGTAGGTAACAAATATTTATCTGGAAAAGACTGAGGATTCGATACCCATTTTCACTTTTTTTTTAAATCCAGTAGAGTACTTTTTGTAACTTTGATGGAAGACAACTTAGAACGCCTCTGTCTCTAGAAAGAACTAGAATTTTTTTAACGTAGGATTGTTATTATGGCGTTGTTGAGGGCGAGAAATGGTCTGGTTTAAATGAATTAACAAAACATGGTTAACATTCTATAATATAATAAGTGCCACTGGCTGCCTGGACTTTACACATAGAGTATGGTAGAGTGGAAACAGAATGGAGGACTTCCATTAGAGTGCGGTAGAGTATGGAGGACTTTACAATAGAGTATGGTAGAGTGGAAAAAGGGTAATGACACGTAGTGATTGGCGAGTGACCTCAGTTGTATGAACTGTCCTATATCTGTGTCCCGTTGCTGTATTTATGTGGTTTCTCCCACTCTGGAACGAGAGAGTGGTCCTGGCATTTTGTCTCTCTTTCTCTGCTACGAATACTCTCTTTGGATACTATTACAATATTGTTATAATAACAGGAGACATGGGAAATTTCACAGAAAAGATAATATACCTACCTACGGAAATTTTCGACTTGTCATCTCTGTTGTAGCAATCCCCAGGTGTTGTTAAAAATGGTTCTGTTCCAAATGAACTAAAATACATTTTATGTTTTTTTAAAGTGATTTTTGAGGTGAGGTAGGTAATTTTGTCTAAAAATTTATTTGGCGTTATTATTAAATTATTTTAAGTCAGACAGCGTATCCTATTAGACCACATACCACAGTCAGTAACATATTAAAATGTTCCTATAAAAATTAGTTAAGCGGATAAAATGAATAATGCAGAAATAATAACTCAAAACAGGCCAAAGCATGGCTTATAACTTAATTTTAACCTTTATAAAAAATAGATATATTTATATAAAAAATGCTATAAAGGGGTAATGATACGTAGTGATTGGCGAGTGACCTCAGTTGTATGAACAGTCCTATATCTGTGTCCCGTCGCTGTATTTAGGTGGTTTCTCCCACTCTAGTTTTGCCATTGTTTCATTTCTAGGCCAATGATTTCATTACAAGGGCTGGTGTAATAATTAGAATTTAATAAATAAATGAATATCTATTTATCAGACAGCGTATCCTATTAGACTACATACCACAGTCAGTAACCTATTAAAATGTTCCTATAAAAATTAGTTAAGCGGATAAAATGAATAATGCAGAAATAATAACTCAAACAGGCCAAAGCATGGCTTATAACTTAATTTTAACCTTTATAAAAAATAGATATATTTATATAAAAAATGCTATAAAGGGGTAATGATACGTAGTGATTGGCGAGTGACCTCAGTTGTATGAACAGTCCTATATCTGTGTCCCGTCGCTGTATTTATGTGGTTTCTCCCACTCTAGTTTTGCCATTGTTTCATTTCTAGGCCAAAGATTTCATTACAAGGGCTATGTGATAATTAGAATTTAATAAATAAATGAATATCTAACAGAACTTTCCGGAAGTTGTTCTACAATGTAGGTAGTAGAATGTTTTAGGGAGATATTACATTGCGATCTGAAAGAATATTGCACACATCATCGGTGCGTCAGTGAGCTGTAGAGGCTCCTAGAAAGAGAAAATCTAAGGGCAGTAGTGCTGTACTCGAACATGGGGACCTCCGGATACTAGTCCAGCGCGCTACCACTGAGCTAATATCTTCCCTTTTATATAACAAATATATTATTAATATAATAATTTGAGTTTCAAGAAAGTTGGTCACTTAGAATATATGTGTAACTAATAGGAGCAAGAGAAAGTCATACAATTGTCTCACACCAGATTTTTTCCTTATTCAGGATTCTCAAAAGGTATATTTTCCAGTTAAAAGTCAATTTTAACATTATCGCAATATTTTCTCTTACTATGAGTAAGAGAAAGTAAGAAAAAAAAAAAACTGGAAGGAAAATAAATAAAATAGATGGAAAAATGAATCCAAGTATTTATTAATTTTTAGAAAACATAATATGAAAGAAATACTTCTATATCGATATAATTTATCTGCATTTCTAAAAGTTTGTTTAATTTTTTTTTATTTTCGACAATTATGTACACAAAGTGGAAGTGAAATTCTTGGAAATAAGAGCTGGCTTTATAACAAGTTTGACGTCACGCTATCTTGTCCATCACACGTACGAGCCCACATGTGACCTCCCTCCACTTCGTATACATTCACACAAACACATAGATACATATGCGCGCATATATCCCCCTCAATACAAACAGTACGCAGTTAGTTATGTGATGCTATCATTCATATTGCTAACTCTGATTACGCGTTTATTTTGCTTTATTTCTCTTAATTCACCAAAAAAGAAATATCTGTTGCAAAACACTCATACCAGTTTTGCTAACTGCATTTAATACAATTATAATTTTTAATAAAACAATAAGATGTCCTTAACATTGCCCCATATTATATATAAAATATACTGGTGAAATGTATACTGTACTTGTTTATAGGTCGACCAGAACATCGCAATGAGTGCGCTAGAAACGTGTACAGTCAAAGCAGTCACATTATATGACAATGAGTTAAGGTATACACGGAAGGTTACTTAAAGGTTACTTACTGGCTTACTTCCTATTTTGGCGAGTGGTTAGTGTTTATTCCTGCTACATTTAATTTAATTTATATAATAAAATAAAAGTTTGCAAAAACATTACATTTTTTTCTAGTATTTAGTGTATATAACCCACCTAGTATGTGAAGTATTTTAACGTATATGTATTCGTCAACTTTCGTATACTTTCAGCCCAAGTCGGTTATAGTTCCTTCAAATTGCCTATATTCAGGAAATTTTGGTCCGGACTCCTGACTAAAATCAATTTTTCAATTTTTACTTTTACTTCTCTTATTGCTGTACAGGAAGTATTGAGATCGTGTCAAATTTGGTGAACAGAATATATCGAAAACGAAAAATCGTAGAAGCTCGAACTTAGTAATCCATTTAGGTACTATCACCGTATCTGACCACTTCCGGCTAAAAGTGCGTCTTTAATGAATGTTTTTTCTTTCTTCAATTTTTGGCAATTTTCTAGAATATAGTTCCAACGATTTTCTCTAAATCTTTATACTATCTACGTACATAAATATCTAGCACCTTTTTTTTTTGAAACCTTTTTCCCCGAAATAATGATTTTTTGCGGGGTTCTGGGGGGGGGGTACAGCAGCGTTAAGCTTGCTTCTATAGTACCATATTCCTAGCATCTTCCAGGCGGAAATCTACGCTATTGGAAGGTGCGCTCAGTTGAACCTTGATCGGGGATATCGGAATCAGGAGATAGTTATCCTATCCGACAGTCAGGCGGCCATTAAAGCACTGAGCTCTT